>PVJD01017853.1:0-16277 GCA_004026545.1 Mormoops blainvillei | reverse complement strand
GCCTGAGCGCACAGACCAAGCCTCGGATATGCCTCAGCTTCCCTTTTAAAAGTTTCTCTGTGGCCCCCACGCTGTAGTCAGGGTCCCTGGGGGTCCTGTTCTTCAAGTTCTCCCTCTCCCCAAAAACCACACAGCCTCACATTTAGGGCTGGCCACCTCCTTACAGGGCCTCCGACAAATTTAAACAAAGTTTCTCTCTGAATCTTTCCTGAATGGTATTGGGAAGATCCCTTCAGATCTACTATAGTACAAGGCTATGACAGCATGCTGTCCCTGCTCCATCCGGAAGTCTTCAGTCTCAGGCCTGCCTGTCCCCCACCCCAAACCCCGGCCACCCTGTACTGTTTCTGGGGCCTGCATCTCCCAGGCCTTCTCTTGCCACTCTGGTAGCTCACAGGTCCGGAGCCAATCTACAGCCACCCAAACTCTGTGCTGCCAGCTGTGCTGGGCTGGGCAGTGGTGGTGGTCCTCCTAGAAAGCCCGGGTCATCAGCTCCTAGTCTGCCTAAAAAGCCTGGGCCATTGGCCCCTGGGTGCCCAGCAGCCAAGCCAATTCCTGCGTAGTCCTGCAAACTCCCCACGCTCTCTTCCACATACACTCTCATTCACAGATGCTTTCTCTCACTTTCTGCTCTGTGCTCTGACTTCAAAACTGGCCTGTGTCTGAGAGTAGATGAACAGAGCTGCCTGCTTCTCTGCTGCCACCTTGGATATACTATTTGTACTTCTTAATCCCCTCACCTCTTCACCCCTGCTCCCCGCCACCCTCCAACCTGGCAACCATCCGGTAACTAACTTCTTTTCTCTTGCTACTTTTAAGAGTCTCTCTTTGTCTTTGAATTTTGGCCTTTCCATTGTGATGTGTTTTGGAGTGGGCCTCTTTGCCTCCATCTTCTTTGGGATTCTCTGTGCTTCCTGGACTTGCACGTCTATTTCCTTCACCAAATTAGGAAAATTTTCTTTCACTATTTTTTCAGAAGTTTTCCAATTTCTTGCTCTTTCTCTTCTCCTTTTGGCACCCCTATGATGTGAATGTTGTACCTCTTGAAGTTGTCCCAGAGGCTGTTTATACTATCTTCATTTTTTAAATTCTTTTTTCTCCTTGCTGTTCTTTATGGTTGTTTTTTGCTTCCTTACGTTCCAAATCATTGATTTGATTCTCCGCTTCATCCACTGTACTGTTGTTTCCCTGTAAATTATTCTTTATTTCAATTAATGTATCCTTCGTTTCTGACTGGGTCTTTTTTATGCTGCTGAGGTCCTCGTTAAGTTCCTTGAACATCCTTAAACCAGGGTTTTGAACTCTGAATCTGAAGATTACTTATCTCCATTTCATTTAGCTCTTTTTCTGGAGTTTTGATCTGTTTTTTCATTTGGGCCATGTTTCTTTGTCTCCTCATTTTGGCAGCTTCCCCGTGTTTGTTTCTATATATTAGATAGAGCTGCTATGACTCCCTGTCTTGTGACCTAATGTAGTAGGTGTCCTGTAGGGCCCAGTGGCACAGCCTCCCCTATCACCCAAGCTGGGTACTCAAGGTGCGCCCTTCATGGGGGCTGAGTACACCCTCCTCCTGTACTTAAGCTTTGGTTGCTGTTGGCAGATCAATGGGAGGGATTTACCCAGGCCAGTCAGCTGCAAGGATTGGCTATGACCTCTGACCAGCAACCTCCACCAACTGAGAGGATCAGCTGTGCAGGGGTAGGGTAGTGGTGCTCTGATGTGGTGTGTAGCTATCCACTGATTGTGCTGGCCCTGGGGTTTCCTGGGTAGTGAAGGCCAAGTTTAGTGCCAACCTGTGTTTTGTCCTGGGCACCCTCCCTGAGCTGTGAAGCAATCTGAGATGGCTGCTACTTGTGCTGGGCTTGGAGAGTCCCAGGAAAGCCAAGCTATGGATCTAATCTGGCTACTCCTAGAGCTCACTGAAAGAAGCTGCTGTTTGTTTGATAGGATTTAGGAGCCAAGACCAGCCATTCTTATGGAAAAGCAGCATGGATGGGTCTATAAGTTGGGTGGGGCAGAGCCTCTGGGGATCTCCAGAGTGGGTCCCACAGAGTTAGCAAGGTTGATGGAGTCTCAGATATCGCACCAGCTTACCAGCTTTATGGGGGGTGGGTTTTTCAAAAGGACAAAGCCTCTGCTTGCCTTGATGCCAAGACACTTGAGTTTCTCCCTGTTTACCACGGGTGCCTTTCAAGCTTCTACCCCAGTGCTAGAGCTCAGAGAGAGTGAGTCTGAGTAGGTGAGTCTGTGTGTGGAGTCTTTGAAAGAAACTGCTTGAGGATCCAGAAATTTCCTCCCCCCAACTCAATCCCCATTGGTTTTTACAGCCAGGAATTGTGGGGACTTATTTTCCTGGCACTGGAATCCCAGACCGGGGGTCCTGGTGTGGGTCTGGGACTCTTCACTCCCAAGATATCTCTCCTGAATTTTTATCCATGTGGGATCAACCCATTCTGTGACTGTATCCCTCCTACCAGTCTGGATAGTTGTGGCTTCTTTAATTCCATAGTTTTCAGACTTCCATTCAACTCAATTTTGTAGTTGTCAGTCTTCCATTCAGCTTGATTTCTGACATTCCTGATTGATGGTTGTTCTATATTTTAGTTGTAATTTTGATATGGTTGTGCAAGGAGGCAAACCATGTTTGTCTATGCTACCATCTTAACTGGAAGTAGCCTACAAGAAATTATACGTAACAAATAATTACAAAACATAAGAGCAGATACAAGGTATTTCAGGTACTACCGATGTGTAGTGTGAATCCTTATTTTTCCCTCAAAAAATTGGGCAAAAACATGCACATTATACACAGCAAAATGGGGTAACTGTTTTGTCAAATGATCAGTTTTCCCCCAACTATTCCATGTGCTCTTTAGGGAGATAGTCTTCTTACTTGTTAGATGAACCCCTACTTTGTGTGAGGTGAATTATAGTTTACTCACTGCTTTTATCTAACAGTCTTATAAATGTTTTAAAGTTCCTGATTTATTGTTTAATCATTAAGACATTTTCTTATTTTTATAGTTCTTCAGTTGTTTCAATGGGATTATGGAAGGAAAGAACTTAAACACATGCTAAAATCATTATCATTTATGTATATTCAAGTGCTTAGCATATTGATGTCTCCTATTTTGAAATGCATCAAAAAGTAATATGGGGATTCAGAAGATGGTGGCAAAGTAGGTGGAAGCTGAGCCCACGTTCTCATACTCCCAGCACGGATTTTCAGCTGATCTTCCAACAAGCGACCAGAACAATCAATGGAATCTTAGCTGGCATGAATTTTTGAAGCCAAGAAGTACAGGGGATGCTTTGCACTGTCCACACCTGTACAACAGTATAGAAGATGTGGTGAGTGGTGTGAGTCTCAGTCAACCAGCTGAAAGAAAGAGACCACCAAAGAATGACCCAACAACAACCAAAACCCAAATACAAGAGAGCTCACGTAAATGTCATGGAGAGCATCCCAAGAGCATCAAGCTCAGGAGATCAAGGAGACTCCACTGCTGGCTCCCACAGGTCTCCTACCACAGGTCACCCCACGAAGAATCAACGCAGATCAATCTAATATATAGAAATAAACAAGAAGAGTCATCTAAAATGAGGAGACAAAGAAACAACCCCCAATGGAAAGGAAAGGAAGAATCCCTAGAAAGAGTGCTAAATGAAATTAAGGCAATCAATCTATCAGACATAGATTTCCAAAATAATGGTTATAAGGTGCTCAAGGAGATCAGTAGGAATTACAAGGAACTCTGTGGAAGCTTCCAGGAACTTACTGGGAACTACATCAGCATGGAAAAAGGATAAAGACATTATCAATAAGAGCCAGGAGGAAATGAAGAATACAATATCTGAAATAAAGAATACACTGGAAAGAATTAAAAGCAGGCTAGATGAAGCAAGGATTGAATCAGCAAGTTGGAGCACAAGGTAGAAAGAACACCCTCAGACAGAGCAACAAAACAAAAAAAGACTCAAAAAGAGCAAATTAGTTTAAGGAAACTGAAGGACTACATGAAACATAACAATATTTGCATCATAGGGATACCAGAAGGAGAAGAAAAGGAGCAAGGAATAAAAAAAAAACCTGTTTAAAAAAGTAATGACAGAAAACTTTCCTAAATTGGTGAGGGAAAAAGTCACACAAGTCCAAGAAGCACAAAGGTTCCCAATCAAGATGAAGCAAAGAGGTCCATTCCAAGACACATTATAATTGAAATGGCAAAATTTAAAGACAAAGAGAGAATCTTAAAGGCAACAAGAGAGAAATAGCTAGTAACATTCGAGGGAACTTGGATAAGGCTAGCAGCTGATTTCTCAGCAGAAACACTACAATCCAGAAGAGAATGGCATGAAATATTTCAAGTACTGAAAAGCAAAATCCTGCGACCAAACACTCTGCCCAGCAAGACTCTCAATTAAAATGGAAGGCAAAATAAGGAGCTTACCAGGAAAAAAAAGACTAAAAGAGTACATCTCCACTAAACCAGTATTGCAAGATATGCTAAAGAAACTGCTTTTAGAAGATGAAGAAAAAGAGAAAGAGGGAGAGGAACACAGGTAAAAGTGGGAAAAATGACAATGAACAAGTACCTATCAATAATAACCTTAAATGTAAATAGATTAAATGCTCCAATAAAAGACATCAGATAGCTGAATGGATAAGAAAATACAACCTGCACATATGCTGTCTACAAGAGACCCACCTCGGAACAAAAGATCTATACAGGCTGAGAGTGAAGGGATAGAAAAAATTATTTCAAGCAAATGGACATGAAAAGAAAGCTGAAGTAGCAATACTTATATCAGACAAAACAGAATTCATAACAAAGGCCATAAGAAGAGAAAAACAAGGTCACTACATAATACTTAAGGGAGTTATCCAACAAGAGGATATAACCCTTGTAAACATATACGCACCCAACATAGGAACACCTAAATATATAAAGAAAATCTTGGAGAACTTCAGTAAAGACATCAACAGTAACACAGTCATTGTAGGGGATTTTAACACCCAATTGTCAACAATGGATAGATCTTCCAAACAAAGAATCAACAAGGATATTGTAACATTGAATGATGTGGTATATCAAATGGACATAATTGATATATACAGTACGTTTCACCCCAAGAAGGAAAATATACCTTTTTTTCAAATGCACATGAAACATTTTCAAACGTAGATCACATGGTAGGACACAAAACAAGCCTCAACAAATTTAAGAAAATTGAAATCATATCAAACATCTACTCAAATCACAATGGTTTGAAACTAGGAACCATCCTCTAGGAAAAAACTCAAAAACATTCAAATATTAGAGACTGAATAACATGTTATTAAATAATGAATGGGTTAACAATGAGATCAAAAAAGAAATCAAAAAGTATCTGGAAATAAATGAAAATGAACACCCAACCACCCAAAACCTATGGGGCACAGCAAAGGCAGTCCTGAGAGAGAAGTTCATAGCAATACAGGCCTACCAAAGAAAACAGAAAAATCTCAAATAAACAACCTAACCCTACATCTACAAGAACTAGAGGAACAGCAACAAAGCCCAGAGTGAGTAAATGGAAGAAAATAATCAAGATCAGAGTAGAATTAGATGACATAGAGAGAAAAAACAATTCAAAGGATCAATGAATCCTGGAGCTGGTTCTTTGAAAAGATAAACAAGATTAACAAAACTTTAACCAGACTCATAAAAAAAAGTAGGAGGACCTCCAAAAATAAAATCAGAAACAAAAAAGAAGGTACAACTGATAGCACAGAAATACAAAGGATTGTAAGAAATTACTATGAACAACTACATGCCTAGAAATTGGAAAAACTGGGTGCAATAGATAAATTTCTAGAAGCATACAGCCTTCCAAAACTCAATCAAGAAGAGTCAGAAAGCCTGAATAGAATGTTATGAACTGGGGAAATTGAAGTAGTAATCAAAAAACTCCAGGCAGACAAAAGCCCTGGACCAGATGTCTTCACACGCAAAATTTACCAAACATTTAAAGAAGAACTCCTATCCTTCTTAAACTATTCCAAAGAATTCAAGAAGAAGGAAGACTCCCAAACTCCTTTTACAAGAGCAGTATTATCCTAATTCCAAAACCAGGTAAAGACATAAAGAATGAAAACTACAGGCCAAAAACTCTGATGAACATAGATGCTAAAATCCTCAACAAAATATTGGCAAACTGAATCCAACAATTCATTAAAACCGTCATACGCCATAATTAAGTGGGATTCATACCAGGAATGCAAAAATGGTTCTATATTTGCAAATCAATAAATGTAATACACCACGTAAACAAGATGAAAGACAAAAATCACATGATCATATCAATAGATGCTGAAAAAGCATTTGAGAAAATCTAACAACCATTTATGATAAAAACACTCAGCAAAGTGGGAATAGAAGGAACATACCTCAACATAACAAAGGTCATATATGAGAAACCTACAACAAACCTCATATTTAATGGGCAAAAACTAAAAGCTGTCTCCTTAAGATTAGGAACAAGACAAATGTGTCCTCTTTCAACATTCTCATTTGATATAGTAATGGAAGTTCTAGCCACAGTGATCAGACAAGAAAAGGAAATAAAAGGCATGCAAATTAGAACGGAGGAAGTAAAACTGTCATTATTCACAGACGACATGACTGTGTATATAGAAAACCTTATAGTCTCCACCTAAACTACTCGACCTAATAAGTGGAGTTGGCAAAATGGCAGCATATAAAGTCAATATTCAGAAATCAAAGGCATTTTTGTATACCAAAAATGAAATATCAGAAACAGAAATTAGGGGGAAATTCTATTTACTATAGCAACAAGAAAAATAAAGTACCTAGGAATACACTTAACCAAGGGAGTAAAAGACCTGTACTCAGAAAACTACAGAACACTGAAGAAAGAAACTGATGAAGATATAAATAAATGGAAGCATATACTGTGTTCATAGATTGGAAAAATTTACATCATTAAAATGTCCATACTACCCAAAGCAATATGTAGATTCAATGTGATTCCTATTAAAATGCCAATGGCATATTTCACACATCTAGAAGAAATATTTCAAAAATGTATATGGAACCAAAAAGACCCCAAATAGCCTCAGCAATCTTGAGAAATAAGAAGAAAGTAGGAGGGATCACAATGTCTGATATCAAACTATTCTGAATGGCAACTGTAATCAAAATAGCCTTGTACTGGCATAAGAATAGACACATAGATCAATGGAACAGAATAGAGAGCCCAGAAATATACCGATGTCTCTATGGTCAATTAATATTTGACAGAGGGGGCAGGAGTACACAGTGGAGTAAAAATAGCCTTTTCAATAAATGGCATTGGGAGAACTGGACTGATACATGCAAAAAATTGAAACTAGACCACCAGCTTATACCATACACAAGAATAAACTCAAAATGTGTAAAGGACTTCAATATAAATCATGACACCCTACAGATCCTAGAGGAAAAACATAGGCAGCAAAATTTCAGTCATTCCGTGTAGCAATATTTTTGCTGACATATCTTCCAGGGCAGGGGAAATAAAGGAAAAAATAAACAAATGGAACTACATCAAATTGAAAAGCTTCTGCACAGCTAAAGAAACCATCATCAAAGTGAAAAGGGAACCAACCATTGGGAGAACATATTTGTCAATAATACAACAGACAAGGGTTTAATCTCTAAAATGTATAAAGAACTCATCCAACTCAACACCAGGAAGACAAACAATCCAATTAAAAGATGGGCAAAGGACCTGAACAGACACTTCTGTAAGAAGGACATACGCATGACCCATAGACATGTGACAAGATGCTCAACATCACTAGCCATCAGAAGGATGCAAATTAAAACCACAATGAGAAACCACCTCACACCTATCAGAATGTCCATCATAAACAAATGAACAAACAAGTGCTGGTGAGGTTGTGGAGAAAAGGGAATTCTAGTGCACTGTTGGAGGGAATGCAGACTGGTGCAGCCACTATGGAAAACTATGGAATTTCCTCAAAAAACTAAAAATGGAACTTCCTTTTGACTCAGTTTTCCACTGCTGGGATTATACACTGAGAATCCTGCATCACCGATTCAAAAGAACCTATGCACCCCAATGTTCATAGCAGCACAACTGACAATAGCCAAGTGCTGGAAACAGCCTAGGTACCCATCAGTAAATGAGTGGATCAAAAAACAGTGGTGCATTTATACAGTGGACTACTATGCTGCAGAAAGAAAGAAGGAGCTCCTACCCTTTGCAACAGCATGGATGGTACTGGAGAACATTATGCTAAGTGAAATAAGCTAGGCAATGAAAGACAAATATATGATCTCACCTAGAAAAGGAATCCACTGAACAAAAGAACCTAATGAGCAAAATAAACCAGAGGCATGGAAACATGGAACAGGCTGACAGTGACTAGAGGGAATGGGGGAGGGGATAATGGTGGAAAGAAGGGGAAGGGAGTAGTGAAAAAATATGTATGAATGACCCATGGACATGGACAACAGTGTGGGAAATGGCTGTGGGAGTGGTGGATGTGCTGGGAGGAAGTGTGCAAAGGTGGGAAATTTGGACAACTGTAATAGAATAACAATAAAATAATTAAAAATATGGTTTGATGGATATATATGTGATAAAAACAAATACAACTAAATATTAATTATAGAATACATGAGTGTTCACTCTTTAATTATTATAATTTTTCTGTATGTTTGAAAAATCACAACAAAATGTTGAAAAATTATTTTCAAACTGGAAGTTGATTCTTAACTTTGTTTCACCATTTGTTTGGAGATCATCTTCAGGTAATTTTCACATGGAGATACTGGAGATACTATTTTTTGAGCCTATGAGTATCTTTTGCCCTTTCAAGGACTTCTCTCGTTGGGTTATCCTCTCTCTTGCATAACAGTATTTCCCTTTCAACTAGATTGACATAGCCTAGTTTCTCCAACCTTAAAAATCCTTCTTTGATTCTTTATCCAGATACTTTTCCTCATTAAGGCATGTCATAACCTGTCTTGTTCACAGATATATCCCTAGAGCTTAGAACAATGCCTAGATTATATTAGTCATTCACTATTTGCAGAATGAATGAATGAATCTCTCTGTTCTCCTTTACAGGCACACTTTTCAAAATGGTTGTCTATATTTTTCTTTATTGCTACCACCTCTTGACTTCCCTTTACTCAGGCCATTCAAATTGGGCTTCTACCCTCATAACCCACTGAAACTTCTCTTGTCAATATGACAAGTGAACTCTGTGTTGTCAAATCCAATCACCACCTTGCTGACTTCTAATTCCTGCTTTCATCAGGATTTGGCAGTTAACTGCTCCTTCCTTTTTGAAATGTTTTCCTTCTCAGCTCTGTGATACCATAGTCACAGAAGACTTGTAGGTTTTTCTCTATATCACTGGCTCCCTCTTCTCATACTTTTTAAAAAATCCCCACTTGAGGGCATATTCATCAATTTTGAGAGAGAGAGAAAGAGAGAGAGAGAAAGAGAGAGAGAGAGAGAGAGAGAGAGAGAGAGCAGCTACTTTCCCCACGCCTGGAACACAACCTGATTGGGGATGGAACCTGCAACACAGGCACGTGTCCTGACCGGAGATCAAACTGCAACTTTCTTTTGGGGGCGGGGGGTGTATGGGAACAAAGCTCCAACGGAGCTATTCCACCAGGGCTTCTCGTACTTCTTTTATGACTTTCCTTCCTCTACATATAGGAGTTCCTTAGGACTTGGCCTTGGCCCTTCTCGCTCTACATGTTCTCCTTAAATGATTTTGTCTAGTCTTCTGACTTAAATCTGAAGATTCATAATTTAAACTCTCTAGCCAAGACCATTTCTCCATGCTCTACATTTATACAAACAACTGCTTACATGATATATTTGCTAGGATGTCGCACATACATTTCAGATTTAACGTGTCCAAGTGAAAATGCTGCTTTCCTCTCCCCTCCCCTTGAAACCCATCTCTACTTCATTTTTCCTACTCTTAGTAGAACCATTATGGTTCTCTTTGGGGTACCGTTTCCATGGCATATCTTTTTCTATTCTTATGCTGTCAACCTATGAGTGTCTTTGAATTAATGTTTGTTTTTTTGTAACAGTAGATGATTGGGTCATATTATCATTTCATCCATTTTACCAATCTCTGCTTTTTGTATTGGGCTGTTCAATCCATTTACATTTAAGGTGATTATTGATAAGATAGGATTTCAGTTTTTTTCTGTATGTCTTTCGTGTTCCTCTATTCCTCTATTATTGCCTTATTTTGTGTTAAATAAATGTTTTATTGTATACCATTTTAATTCTCTTATTGTTTCTTTTACTATACTTCTGAGGAATTTTCTTAATGATTGTTCTGGGGATTATAATTAACATCTCTACTTTAAACAACTGAGTTTGGGCTGATTCCAGCTTAATTTCAATAATATAAAAAAACTATGCTCCAATATATCCCTGTTTCCCCCTCCCCTTTGTACCATTATTGTTGTACAAATTACATCTTTATAAGATATAAAACCAGGAATTGTAGACTTCACTTGAATTTACCATTTATTATGCTATGTATGTTTTAATATATTTTAATGAATCTCCCTTTTAATCTCTTTTTTTTCCTTTTTTTTTTTTTGCCAGTTACTTCATGTGGGGGCTGTTGATAGTCAGGATGAACTTTACAATTTACTTCATAGTTGCAGAATATTGAGATAGTATTGCATCAGAGTTAGAGGAGGGTTGAACATTACTCAGAGATTTTGGAACTGGAGCCAGGTGTAGTAACTGATGAAACTTTGAGATGTTCCTCATTTTGGAGGGAGAGTAAGCTTACTTTCAGTTATAAGAACTTTAGCTACATTATGTTAGGTGGGAGCAATTTGGGGCACAAAGTGAAAACACATAAAGAAGGGTATATGCAGGCTTTGAGAAAAATGGAAGACTTCAGTGGGCATTTAATATTGGGGGCAATATCTAACATTAGAACAACTTTTCTATGCAAGGATTACCTCCTGCTGTGACTGTTGGTAAGCAACAGGGCTCTAGGGTTCTCCCATAGGATGCTTCCATCACAACATTAAATCTTAGAGAGGGTGATGCAGGGGCACAGAGATTGTTGAGAAATTATTTACAGAAGTGACAGTAGTATCAAAAGTCCAATGAAAGTGGTGACATGCCAAGAGTGGATTTCTTACCAGACTTCCTATGGAGTGATTTTGGATATATAATCAATTCTCGTTATTCATGGAGCCTGTATTTGTGAATTTACTTACTCTATAAACTTATTTGTAACCCTAAAATCAATACTCACAGTACTCAACAGTCATTTGCAGACATGCATGTAAGCAGCGGCAAAAAAATCTGAGTTATCTAATGTACATGTTTACAGTTGAAGTCAAACAAGGTTACCTTCTGCCTTGTTGTTTGAAGTCTTACACTGTAAACAAGTGTTATTTCTGGGGTATATTTAGTGCCCCATTTTTTACATTTTTGTGCTTTTTGTTGGTGATTTCACTATTTAAAACAGAACCCAAGCGTAGTGCTGAAGTGCTGTCTAGTGCTTCTAAGCACAAGAAGGCTACGATGTGACTTACAGAAAAGTTACGCATATTAGGTGAGCTTGTGCTGTTGGCTGTGAGTTCAATGTTAATGCATTAATGATATATATTAAACAAGGTACCGTTAAACAGAAACACATGAAGAGATTTCACTGAAGAGGATATATGGATGGCACATAGCATATGAAAAGACGTTCAATATCATTAGCCACTCTTAAAATTCTGAAAGGAGTCTCCCCTCAGATTGCTTCAGAATCCTCTCCGTTTTTGCTCCACATTGAAGGAAACAAAACTGTAACTCATAGATAATGTATTATGAGTATGGTTTATGTAGGAAAAATAAAGCAGAATGCCAATTAGTAGAAGCATACACAAAGAAAAGGCCTTGGTCTTAAATAAAGATTGGTGAATAAATGTACGTTTACATGTTTTCATATAAAATAAGTATTTTAATATATTAATGTATAATTTCTATAACTCCCTGCTTTACTGACTTCTTCCATTAGCTGGCTGACTAAGGTTGTAATTACATCAGATAAGAGAGTTTCTATTCTACCAAATCCCTCTTTAGAAATCTTGTCTTAATATGCAAGGTTTTCAATCATTTTGTACCTATATTCTTTATCTTCCTATAAAATTTGACATTTTATATAGCCACTACCCAGAGCCTTAGAGTTCTGCTCTCGTAGAACACATAGACAAATTAATGGTGTATTAGTCATCACATCATATCATTTTGAGCTTTGGGAGGACTAATATGATTTACAAATAGACAAGAATACTTGAGTAGCGTGTCCATGGGAACCGTGTGATGATTATGCACATCATCCCCTTTCCTTTTGTTCCCTTTACACTTTAGGTTGCTGCTCAGCACAAACATCCTGGAATTGGCTCTAAAATGTGTCAGCATCATCTGGGAAGAGCCTCCATTTTGGGCTTCTGTGGAATATTTTATTTTCTAATTTTTTTTAAATACAGAAAGTACAAAGAATAATATAACAAATACCCACACTCCCAAGACTATTGATTGTTAACATTTTATTACATCTACCTCAAATCAGTGTTTTGAGAAGCAATTTTAAAAGCAATTAAGTCAAAGTATCCTTTCTCCACCCATCCTTAGTCCTGTTCCCCTCTTTCCACCCAGACACAAACACTACTGTGAATTTAGTGTTCATGTTTTAATAATACTTACATACATTTACGACTCTATAAACAATAAAGTATTGCACTGTGCACTTTTTAATTTCATAGAAGTAGTTTCAGACTATATATACATAAATAATATGAATTATTTCATAATATGCATATATATTTATAATAGATGTTATATTGCAACTTGATTCCTTCACTCAAATGTTGATAATACACATAGATCCAGTTCATTTTTAAAGCTACTGTGTAGTATTTAATTGTAGGAGTATACTACATTTTATTTATCTATTCATTTTCTGAAGAATATTTACACATTAGTCAATATTATATTATTGCAATCCTGCGATGACCATGTTAGTACATTATCATTGTGCACATGTTGCAGAATTTCTCTAGGGAAAATAACTGGTAGTGAAATTACTGTGAAATATGGTAACTATGCCTTTTATATTATTAAATGCTCACCAAAATGGTTGTTTCAATTTACATTTCCATGAGCAGTACCTGAGGCCTTCTGTTGGTCTCATCTCCTGTATCAGAACACTTAAAAATTTTTGTCAGTGTGATGAATATGAAATTGTTTTTCATTGTTTTAATTTATATTTTCTTGAATTTAGTGAGGTTGAGGATCTTTCCATTTGGTTTTCTTTCCTTTTACATAATAGCATTTTCATATACTTTACTACTTTCTCCATTGAGTTTTTGAATCATTTTTAACTTTGAATTACAGTTGACATACATTATTATATTAGTCTCAGATGTACACTCCAGTGATTAGACATTACATAACTTAATAAGTTATCATCCTGAAAAATCTTGCACCCATCTGATGCCATACATAGTTATTAGACTATTACTGACTATATTCCTTATGCTGGACTTTACATCTCCATGTCTATTCTGTAACAACCAATTTGTAAGTCTTAATCTTCTCACCTTTTTTGCTTATTTTCCCAATCCCCCTCCCATCTGGCAACTGTCAAAATGTTCTTTGTATCTACAATTCTGTTTCTATTATGCTTGTTCATTTATTTTGTTCTTTAGTTGCAACTGTTGATAGATATGTATTGTCATTTCATCGTTCATGTTTTTGATCTTCTTCTTAAAGAAGATCCTTTAACATTTCTTGTAACACTGGTTTCGTGGTGATGAGCTTCTTTAGCTTTTTCTTGTCTGGGAGGCTCTTTATCTGTCCTTCAATTCTAAATGATAGCCTCGCTAGGTAGAGTAATCTTGGTGTAGGCCCTTGCTTTTCATCACTTTGAATATTTCTTGCCAATCCCTTCTAGCTTGCAACGTTTCTTTTGAGAAATCAGCTGATAGTCTATGGGAGCTCCCTTGTAGGCAACTAGCTGCTTTTCTCTCATTGCTTTTTTGTTTGTCTTTTTCTTATTGCGTTGTGGAAATTATTTTTTTTAAAGATTTTATTTATTTATTTTTAGAGAGAGTGGAAGGGAGGGAGAAAAAGAGGGTGAGAACCATAGACATGAGAGAAAACCATTGATTGGTTGCTTCCTGTAGTCACTCCAACTGGGGACTGAACCCATAACTCAAGCATTTGCCCTGACTGGGAATTGAACTGGCAATGTTTCTCTTTGCAGGACAATTTCCAACCAACTGAGCCACACTAGTCAGAGCATGGGGATTCTTTGTACCATTTCTGTCTGTTATGTGTGTTAGAAATACTGTTTCCCAGACTGACACCTGTCTTATAAATTTGTTTATAATGCTTTTATTTTAAAGAAGTTTTATTTTTAATAAAGGCAAACTGATCCTTCTCTTTTATGGTTTGGGCTTTTGTAACTTGGTTAAGAAAACCTTTCTTACTCCAAGGTCATATTATATCTTCATATATTTTCTTTTAATTAATTTTTAAAATGCTTCTCACATTTAGAGTTTTCATTCATTTAGAATTGTTCTTTGTGTAAGATAGAAGAAGGTGATCTATTTTTCCATGTAAAAATATGTTATTCCAACACCATTTATTAAATATTCTTTCCTTTCCCTGGTGTTTGAAGGGCCACTCCTGTACTATTCTAAGTTCCATGAACCTGTTTCTGGGTTTTCTATTCCAGTAGTTAATTTGTTTATTTCTACACCTGACTCACTCTGTTGCAATTATTATAGCTGTAAAATAAATCTTAATAACCTGGCAAAACAAGTCACCTTTCCCCCTCATTCTTTCTCAGAACTGAATTAGTAATTCTTAAAAAGATCTATTCCAGATGAATTTTAAAATATGTTTGGCCCTGACTGGTTTAACTCGATTGGGAGCCATCCTGCAAAGCAAAAGGTTGCTGGTTCCATTCCTGATCAGGGCACATGCCTGGGTTGAGGATTTGGTCCCCGGTTGGGGCACATATGAGAGGCAACCAATCAATGATTCTTCCTCACAGCAATGTTTCTCTCCCTCTCTTTCTCCCTCCCTTCCTCTCTCTCTAAAAATAAACAAAAAATTTTAAAAATCTATAAAATCAGTTTGACAAATTCCATTAAAAATCCTATTGGAATTTGAAATTGAATTTATTTTAGAGATTAATTGGGGAGAGTTAATAGCATTATGATACTGACTCTTACCATGCAGTAACTTGTTATAGCTCTCCACTTATTCAAACAGTTTCTTTTTTAATGTCAAATCATATTTCATATTTTTCTCAAAAATATTTTGCACATTTTTTGTTATACTCATTCTTAAGTGAATAGGCAGAATTCTAAAATGGCCCCAATACTTCCACTCTCTGGTATGCATGCTCTGTCAAATTACCTTCCTTTGATTGTGGATATGAATATGATGTGATAGCCACTCCCATGATTACATTACATTAGGTAAGACTCCATAAATAGATATCTCCTTTTTATTTCCTTATTATTGTAAAAGGGCTTGTTTCCTTTTACAAATACCTTCTTTTCATAAATTTCATTTTAATAGGTTATTACTGGTTACAGGAGTGCTATTTTTATATGTTGATATTTATCCAGAAACCCTGGTGAACTCTCTTATTACATCAAATAATTTGTAGTTTTTTCTCTGATTTTTCTTTTTTCTGTTTCATTTTCTTATTTAACCTTTATTATATTTTTCCATTACCATTTAGTCTCCTGATACCCCCCTCCCACCAGCAATCACCACACTGTTGTCCATGTCCATGAGTCCTTTTCCCTTTTTGCTCAATCCCTCCACCCCCTAACCTCCTCCCACTACCTATAATCCTGCTCTCTATTGATGAGTCTGTCCCTGTTTTCCCGTTAGCTCAGTTTGTTCATTAGATTCCACATATGAGTGAGATCATATGGTATTTGTCTTTCCCTGACTGGCTTATTTCACTTAGCCTAATGTTCTCCAAGTCCATCCATACTGTTGCAAAGGGTAAAATTTTCTTCTTTTTTATGGCTGAGTAGTATTCCATTGTGTAACTATCCCAGAGTTGTTTTATCTACTCATCTATTGATGGACACTTGGACTTCTTCCAGATCTTGGTGATTGTAAATAATTCTGCAGTGAACATAGGGGTGCTTATGTTCTTTCAAATTAGTGTTTTGGGTTCC
>PVJD01017852.1:0-16281 GCA_004026545.1 Mormoops blainvillei | reverse complement strand
AGGATGATAGGGATGCGGGATTCAGGAAGGTGGAGGAGCGAAGGGGGGAGGATTGGGGTGTCAGGGGTGCCGATGGAGAACATGGGGTTGAAAAGGATGGGGAGCACTGACTGGGGAGTGGAAGAGCCCGAGATTGGGAGGGGACAGGATCAGGGCAGGGTATGGGCAGCTGAAAAGGATGAGAGACCGGGGCAGGCGGCCTCACCTGTTCCCCTGGCTGTTGCGAGCGACCGAACCGGGCCGCGGACCACCCATATCGCCTCCAGGCCAAGGGCTCTGCACCCGAATCCCCGAGATCTGCTCTCCGGCTGCTTGGCTGCTGTGCCCGCGCACCGAGGGGGCGCGCTGCGCGTGCCCGGACACGGGGGGGCGCGGTCCCTGCCATTAACTCCTTTTGTGCCAGAGATGCCTCAAGTCCTGGGGCATGGCCCAATTCCTCCCATGCTCAGGCACGCACCACTCACGCGATCCCTCTTCCTCTCACACACCCCACTCAGATCACAAACAGGTGATCTTCCAGGGAAGCTAGTCCAAACTTTATTCCCAAAGACTGAGACCTTGAAACAAAGGGAGAAACTGAGGCACGGCCCGCAGGAGCCCCCCTGTCATACTCCGCCAAGACACATCTCCAGCTCACTCAGCATTCCTCACCCCTCCCCAGCACCAGCACTGCTCAAGTAGCACGGGTGGGGGGGCACTTAGCTCTCATCCTGTTGTTCTCCCAAAGGTCAATGAGGTTCCTTTCTGCTGCTTCTGGTGGGGAACGTCAGCCTCAGACTGTCAGCGTGTCTCCCCTCGAGATCTGGCTGTCTTTGTGTCTTGTGTCCCTGTATGTGGTGCACCTGTTCAGTTTCCTTAGCACCCCCCCCAAAAGGCCTGAGTGTCCCTTATCCCAGCCAAGCCTCTACCCCTGTAGCTCCTCAGAATGTTCAGCGGAAAGCTTGTCATGTTTGCCTTTGCCCTGTCAGGGAGTTCCATTCCTTGAGCACACAACTCTTAGTTCCATACTTTGTGCACCTCAAAAGACTGAGTTTATTTATTTATTTTTATATTTTATAACTTAGGTATGGATTGGTGCTCCTGGTTTTAGCAGCGCACTCAACACTTCCCAGTGATAATAGTGCAAATATGTCCTGGATGTTATTCTGAAGTTGTCAAATCATCCTGTATGCCGCCCATAGGCCTGGAGCTGGTCCACTTCCAGCCCCGGGTGGGCACACCGGAAGACTCCACAGTGGTAAACCAGTTGGCTCTCCTGGAGAGCCTTAGGTCTTGGGTCTGAAGCCTACAGGTGAGGGGGCTGCACACGGCCCTGCACAGTACCAATTGTGACTCTGCAGCAAATTTTGAATTATCTCTACTCTAAAATGGGAGTGACCAACAACTACCCTGGGTAACTGCCAAGGGGAATCGTGTGAAAGCAAGCAGTTCCAGCAACAGAGCAGAGAAAGAAAAGGGCGCTTCCTTTCACTGGTTTCTCTTCCTTCTGGAACCACGCTAGCCTTCCCCCACCTCTTCGATGGTGACATTTGCTAAGGGAGGGCAGTTTTTCACCCCAGAAATGTGACTCTCAGGGAAGGTCTCTGTGTAGGATACCGCCTGGTGCACGATGGGGTCCACACAAGGTGGCAAAAGGGTAGACCGTGTCTGCTACCCCCTCCACCCTGAAGCTTGTTTAAAACGCAGCATGTGGGATGAGTGGAAGAAGGATCAGGTTCCATTGATTTTTTTTCCTCCGCCTTGATGGGCACTGCCCAGTCCCAATGGTATATAAGCTATCCAGAAGTTGCATCCTTTAGCTGAGAAGATAAACTGCCCTTTTTGAGAGACTGAGGGCCCAGGTAGCAATCCCATTCAAATTGAGAAATTTAGAGGATGGAAGGTAAACAGGAAAGATTATCTGAACAGAATGAAAGCTCTGACTTGTCCGTCCAGCCTCCGGTGCTCTCCCAGCGGCCCGCCCTTCCCAGACATGCAGAACTCACACTCGCCCTTTGCAAAGAAGCTCTGTGTATTGGGTGCAACAGCTCTGGGGTCTCTATATAAATAATATACAAAACCCAACAGCTCAATGGCTCACATTAACAAAAATACTAAAAACTTATTAAAAATGGAGCCTGAGGGAAGAGCCCCAACCACTACTGGTGCTAGCCCAGGAAGGGGATTTAGAGTTCATATGGGTGGGGTCACATCCAGTCACAAGCGGCTCCTCCAGGTGGCTCAGTAGCGTCCAAATATGTTGGTACTGGGCTGTGGCTGGGTATCTGTGAAAAACCAGAGAGGATTAGGGGTGGGAGGCCAAGCAGGGCTGTGGGGAGGCATGGGGAGAGCTCCTCAGATGCCAAGGGAAGGGATGCTTCGCCCAGACAACCTGACCCGGAAGCAGTTGCCTCAGCTACCCCTCCCCGCCATTTATTCCATGGGGCTCTCCTGGGAAGGCAGGCAGGCTGGCTTACTGGAGAGCTGTTGCTGGAGCTGCCGGACCAAAGCCGCGGTCTGTTGTTGTTGCTGGGTCTGCTGAAGCCCCTGGCGCTGGAACTGAGGTGAAAAATGGGAAGTGGAAGAGTGAAGTCGAACCGTCTCCTTGGGACCTTCCACGTCCCTCTCTGTCCTCATCTCCCCGGCCCTTTTTAGCGTGCCATGCCTTTCCTCCTACCTCTACCCCATGGCACAGGGCCCCCAGCCTGGTTCACTGACTGCGTGCCCAACCCGGGCAGCTGTCCCTGAGCCTGGGGCTGTAGTCCAACAGCTACCTGGGGCTGCGACTGGGGCTGGGGCTGGGGCGGAGCCGCTGCTTGTTGCTGCTGCTGCTGCTGCTGCTGCTGCTGCTGCTGTTGCTGCTGGTGTGCTTGCTGCTGCTGCTGCTGCTGCTGCTGCTGTTGCTGCTGCTGCTGCTGCTGCTGCTGCTGTGGGAACACAAGAGCTACTTCTAAGGAGAACACGGCAGCTGAGTCCAGGCATGGCGAGAAGGGGATAGGAGAAGAGCGAGCAGGGAGGGAACTTTGGGTCCACCGCCCTCCCTGCCTCAGGGAGCTGTGGAGAAAGACACGCAATCTAGAGTCCCCAGCAGGTAACCCCCACCTGTCTCCTACTGGGACCCCCAGGAAACAAAACGGGGGAGAAGGGTAAACGGGCTTCCTACGCCCCGCGCTGCACGCCAGCCACCCTGCCGGCTGCTTTCCGTGCACGGCCTCTGTCAGCCCCTGTGAACAAGCTGCGGGAGCCTGGGCCTGTCCTCCTCCTCGGGCTCCTAGGTCCCCCGTGGACTAGGGGCTCCCCGGGCCGGGCCTTACCCGCAGGATCTGCTGCTGCTGTTGCTGCCGGATGTGGTACTGCTGCTGCTGCTGCTGCTGTTGCTGCTGCTGCTGCTGCTGTTGCTGCTGCTGCTGCTGCTGCTGTTGCTGCTGCTGCTGCTGCTCGGGCAGGATGGCAGCTGACCGGACGGCAGCCTGGACGCCCTGAGCGCCCAGCGGTGTCAGAGTACCTATCATAGGTGTTTGCTGCAGTGCCTGGTGTGAAAACCTATGAAGAGAGGTTCCCGACATCAAGGCCCAGGGCGGGCAGAGAGGCAGAGAAGCCCCAGGTCCTGACCTGACACTCCGGCAAGTTCTTTCATTCATTCCTCCTGTCACTAACTAGAGGGGCCTTTTGGGTCCTGACAGCTTTCTAAGAAGGGGAATGAGGAGCAAAAACAATAACCCGTCTGTGTCTTGTAGCCCTCCTGGTTAAGAATTTTGCAATTCTGCTTTTGCTCTGTTTCTCTTCCAAAAATGAAAAAATAGTCTATGAACATTTTGTGAACACTCAGGGAGGTTTTCGTTGTCGGTGGTGATTCCCAAGAACATTCCAGGAGCTTAAAGACAACCAAGTTGAACTGTTCCTCCCACCGCCTTACCCCAATCTGTATATCACTGCACCGGGCTACTCACGGGGACCCCTGTCTCAAGTCTGCTCGCCTTCCCTATGCATCCTACCCACGCGTGCCATATCAGTCTCTTAACATACCCAACTCGTCGTGTCACTTTCCTGATCCAAAGAGCCTTTCCAGAACTGTCTCAGTTCTGCATGAGCATTCAAAGCCCTCTGCAACCTGTCCACTCCCAGCCTATCCCTTACGACTTCCATGGCATGGATTTGACCTCCCTCCAAGCCCTTCTCCTACCTGTCCTCCCAACCACTGTTCTCAGTCCAGTCCCCATGTCTTTGTTCATGCTATGTTCTCTACCTGGAACCCCCTTCCTCCTCCTCCTCCTCTCCACAAACCCCAATCACAGCTGCCCTTCAACAAGTCTGACCCCCTTCATGACACTTCCTCTGATGGCTCAGGCCCACAATGACAGCACTACCCACTTTCTCTGGATTCCCATTTGATTTCACAGCATAGAACTGCACACTTGATCCTGTTTTTCCTCAGAGCATTCTCTAAATATTCTCCCATGTAAGTCTCATCTCTCCAATAAGAGTAACAATTTGTTGTGGGGAGGGACTTCCTAGTTTAAAAAAAAAATCTTTCCTCACCCCAACCAGTCCTAGCACAGTGCTGACCATACAGTGAGCAGTTAATACTTCTAAGTAAGGGACTCTGGACCACTCCCAGTGTTCTCAATCCTAAGCTGCAGAGCCTCAAGACACTATTACAATGTCTTAACTAAGGCTTGACTAATGTTCAGCACAGTGGGCGGACATGTTCATTGGTCCGTTCCAGCGTTACGCTGTTCTGATACCAGTTTGATGTCTCTTTATCATGCAGTGCACCTACGAACCGCAGCTTTTCCCTTATCCTAGTCACAGAAATCATCTCCCCTCTCTGGGCCTCAGAGAAATGTAGGGGAAGTAGGTGTGAGATTGACTGCTGGTCGCCAGGGTCCCTTCCTGCTCTGGCATTTTGTGGCAATAGGCTACGTGGCCAGGTAAGTGTTCTCGATGTCTCCAGGTCTGACTAGCCCCATCGCCTCCAGGCACAGGTTGTCCCAGGTCAAATGCGTCTCTGTACCTCAGTGTCTTCACAACCCCCCACTCCCTCGGGTACCTTTGAGTGGAGGTCAGCCCATGTCCATAGGTCGGGGCCTGCTGGTGCACATAGCCACTGGGCCGCTGTTGCAGGTGGCGAGTGGGATCTACAAGAGTAGGATTGGTAGAAGGGTGGGTGCTCTGATAAGGCTGGCTGGAGTAGCTGGGGGGCACCATGGTACCTGCGGGGCCTGTGTGTTGCTGCAATCCCACATGAGAAACATAAGGAGTGTAGCCCTGGACGGAAGGAGGAGAGAGAGTCAGGGCCACGAGCGTGCAGAACAACTTGCCTCAAGCTCCCCAGTTCACACGGTCTCGTGCCCTTACCTGGGAGGTCTGCAAACCGTAGGAAGAGCTCGGAGTCATCTGGTGGACAGATGACTGGCCCAACATCCCCTGACCTTGCTAAAAGGGAAAAAGGAGACAAACTCAAACTCTCGAAATGCTTCCCGCTGCCTCGTCTCCTGTATCTCCCACTCTGCATGTCCTTGTGAAGATCCCAAGTGTCTCCTCAGTCCTGTGACCCTCAAATGCCCCTCTCCCTGGGGGCCCTCCCTACTGCCCCTCTCACTATCTTTGCCTGGAGTTGTTGGCGAAGGCGCTGTCCTTGGGGCACCGCAGGCTGCTGCTGTCGGTACACGGAGGTCTTGTAAGAGGAGGGTTCCAGCCCCATGACACCAGTCATGGTTGTGGGCAGCACTCCGGGGTAAGCTGGTCGTGTCGGTAGTTTCTGCATTGGTAACCGCACAGGGCGGTACGGGTCCACACGGGGGCCACCTGCAAAGGGGAGCAGGCTGACCTCTCTAGGCTCCTTGTCCTTCGGTCCCCAAGCTCGGTGTCCTCGTTACCCACAGCTCCTAGGAGGAAGGGCATCCTCCCTCAAGTGGTAGGAGCTCAGATAAATCTCTCACTCCCGGGCTGGCACCAACCTGCAGGTAGTGGCTGGTTCTGGGTGTAGAGGCCTATGGGGCCCTGCCTGTAGCTAACATGGGTTATGGAACCAGGGTTAGCATGGTGCAGGAGGTCTGGAGGCACTGTCACACCGTAGGGGCCACTCCGCCCTGGGCCCATTCCATAGTCCTGTGTGAACAGCAGAGGAGAAAGGTGAGGGATGGCAGTGAAGTGGGCCACGAGGGGTGACGGAGAGCTGGTTCCACACGGCGAATTTTTATAATTCCAAAGGCAACCCTGCCCCACGTGCCCCTACCCCTTCCACAAACCAGAAACCGGACAGAATCATGGGGAGAGAGTGGCCGTGGGAGAAGCGTCACAGGGGTAGCACTAACTTCTGTCTTGGTGGCCGGCTGGCTGCGTTTCTTGCCCTTGGTGGGCTTCTTCTTGCGTTCCTCTGTACTGGCTGGAGCAGCCCCAGGTTTGTCAGTTTTGGGGGGCTCTGGAGCCTTTTTCTCCGGCTCTAGCAGCGTGGGAGCGGGAGGCTCCTCGTCTTCTGGTGGCAGTGGCAGTGGCTCCAGGTAATAGGCCCGAGGCCGGGGCCGCAGGTGCGTGTGATAGAGCAGCAAACGCTGCTGCTCCTCACCCCGAGCCACACGCCGGTCCACCCGGACTGTTCCGAACCAGCCCCAAGACAGGGGTGCTGATGGCTTCAAGCCCTCAAAAAGGTCCCAGGGAGAGATCTTTTGTTTGTTGGAAACCTGTAGACCCTGCTCCAGAAGAGCAGAAACAATAAGTGGCTGAGGTTTGGAAAACAGAAGCCAGACCTTAAGGACTTTTAGGAAAAGGGGAAAAATAATCTGTAGGCGATCAAGGGGAAAAAAATCACACGCAGATTCAGGGGTGACGGTCAGAGGGAGACAGACACACACACATGCACGCGGGGGACAGAGAGTTAAGAGGAGACAAGGCAATGGGTCTGTGGAGCACAGAGATGGAGACAGACACCAACATTCCGAGGAAGACAGAGATAGAAACAGGGAGAGAAAAGGCAGCAAGAGACTCAAGACAGGCAGAGAGAGACAAAGAGACAAGCGGAGAGACAGAGAAAGGCAAAGTGACAGCCAGAGAGAGAGAGAGAGAGAGAGAGAGAGAGAGAGAGAGAGAGACGAAGAAAGACACAAGGAGATGGGCCAGGGAAGGAAATGAGGAGAATGGAAACATGAATGGGTTCGACTTTGGGTTTCAAACTCTGCATCCTCTTCTTCCTCTCTACTATACACACTGATTATGGTTACT
The DNA here is from genome assembly GCA_004026545.1 of Mormoops blainvillei. Classification (NCBI taxonomy): domain Eukaryota; kingdom Metazoa; phylum Chordata; class Mammalia; order Chiroptera; family Mormoopidae; genus Mormoops; species Mormoops blainvillei. Next base: position 9,081 of record PVJD01017852.1, on the reverse strand, counting down.
CAACAAATACCGCAACTGACAGAGAGAGGGAAAAGAGAAAATTGTGCAGAGATGGGTGAATGGAGGGAGAGAGATGCAGGCATGAAGGAGATATGGGCTGTCAGCCAGCCAGACGGGTGGGGTGCAGGCAGGGGCGAAGGAGGACGGGAGACAGGTGGGGCTGAGGAAAGGGGAGGGTGGAGTGCTGAGAAATGGGTGGCACGTGAAAAGGTGGGTAGGAGTTGTGAGTGGTAGACAGGGGTGAAGGGAGAGAGGAAAGAGGGTGAGACTCCCAAGACGGGGAGAAGAAATGTACGTAAAGTTAAGCGATGAGCTCAACGCCCCTGAGGCGGCTCTCACCAGAGAGCCTGACAGACGCCCTTCTGGTGGCCTCAGTAGCTATAAGGTTAATGCAGGAAAGGTTCTGGTCCAAAGAGGCTAAAGGCGTGGATGGGAGTTGGGAGGCGGGGGTGGGGGCGGAAAGACAATGGAACGTGCCTCTTTCTTGAAGATGGAATCAAAGCCGGCAATCTTGTTGCCCTTGGTGTCAATAAGGGAGCCCTGTGGCTCACAGGTGATGACATCTCGAGTCTGCTTGGGCAGTGGCAGCAGCTGGCGAACCTTTTCCAGACTGTCGGACTGGCGCTCCCCCAACTCCTTCTGCAGGCACAGTGAGAGGGAACAGGAGTTCAAGAATACAGAAACAGGCTGGTGTGGCTCAGTGGATTGCGCACCAGTCTGTGAACGAAAAGGTCAGTGGTTCGAGTCCCGGTCAGGGCACTGCCCAGGTTGTGGGCCAGGTCCCCTTCCCTCTCTCTAAAAATTAAAAACAACAACAACAACAACAACAACAACAACAACAACAACAAAAAGAAACGGGGACGGGAAGTGTCCGGACAGCATAGAACCTGGCATGAAAACACTCAAGTCCATCCTTGACATATGAATAACAAAGAAAGAACAGCTGTGAAAGGGAAGGGTCGGGGTTCTGGCCAGAGCCAAGTCCCAGAGGCTGGACAGCCACTGCAAGGTCAGGGGACAGGGAGATAAGAAGAGTCCAGCTCCCCAAGCCTCGCCCTTGCCTCCTCTGCTCACCCGCAGCTTCTTCACCAGGTTCATGTAGGCACGTTTGTTTTCCTCCATGCTGCCTTGAGAGATGCTGGACATGTCTGCAGCCAGAGTCCCATTGATGAGCACACTCAGCATATCCAACACAGTAGTGAAGAGTTCGCTGCAAAGGGGAGCCAGGGAGAACACCGGGCAAGAAAGAGGTGAAGGCAAAGGCCTCAGGGTTGGACCGGAGCAGAGAGTGGTGCTTAAGAAGCCACCCCGAGGGCATCGAAACCAGGTGGGGAGCCCAAGGCCCCCAAATCCACGGCACGCGCCACACGGATCGCAGTGGGTCATGCACCTGGTGTGGAGGAAGGGGGACCCTCTTGGGTGCAAAAGTACGGGGAGGGGTGGGGTGCTTTACTTGTTGGACTGCATGTCGACAGTGCCGCTGATGATGATCTCCAGGAGGAGCACCGCCCACTCCGTGGTCTGCTGGGTGCTGCGCTGCACTGTGTCAAACATGCCACCCACCTGCCAGGACCACAGCAGGTCAGTCAGGTGGCTCAGGGAAGAGTCCAGTAGTTAAGGAAAACTGAGATCAGAACCTGGGTTGGGTGGACTAGGGACATCTGAGGTCAGTGTTCCAGTTGTACCTATGACTTGCTACATGATCTCGGGCCGATGACTTAATCACTGACATCTCTGGGCCTCGGTTTCCTTACTTATTAAATGACAGGAGTCTGCCCTGGCTGGTGTGGTTCAGTGGACTGGGTGCCGGCCTGCAAACCGAAAGGTCGCTGGGTCGATTCCCGGTCGGGGTGCGTGCTTGGGGTTGTGGGCCGGGTCCCCAGTTGGGAGTGTGAGAGAGGCAACTGATCGATCGATGTTTCTCTCACACGAGGATGTTTCACTCCCCTTCTTTCTCCCTCCTTCCCCCTCTCTCTAAAGGTAAATAAATAAAATCTTTAAAAAAATTAATGACAGAGGGTGGACTGAATGATGTCCCGGATCCCATCCAACATTCCAAAGTGGGTTTCTAGGTCTTCTAGGGCCCGGCCAGAATCTAGGATAGCTGAGGCAGGTTCCCTGCCGGGATCCAGTCTCCTCCACCACTTGCAGGTCCTGCATCCTTTGGAAGAGCTGTGTGACTGCTGGAAGACCCAGAACAGTCTGGGCTCTCCATCCACAATCTTGCCCTCCCTGGGCTGGGGCTTCTTTGCTCTGCAGTTCTAGCCCCACCCCCTTCCTTCTTTTTCCCAGCTCCCCCTCTCACCAGGTTGAGCCGCAGTTTGAGGGCCTCATGCATTAGCTGCTTTGGTTTGCAGTCATCTAAGTACTGGTCATCTCGCCAATTGTTCACAATCTAAGACAAAAGCAAGTATAGGACACAGCTCAGGGATCTCCCTGTTTCTATTCCAAAGCACCCACAGTGTTCACATCTTCGGTGCATCCTTCTCTGCCCTCCCACCCAGCCCCGTGCCCCGGAGAGCTATACCTGGTGCACCTGGCTATAGAGGGAGGTAAGGAGTCCCTCACGCTGCTCATCCTGCCCTTTGAGACATGTCAGCACCAGGGATAAGAAGGGCTGCTGGCTCAACAGGGACATGCTAGAGATGAGAGGAAAAGAAAAGAAAAAGAACAGGACCCTAGCTTAGAGGTCAGGCATCTTCCAACTTCATTCTCCCCCAGGCCCTAGACCCTACCATGTTAAGATCTAGCCGCTTGCTCAGCGATTCCCACTCTTACCCTCTGGTTTTCCACTTTTCCATGGGTTTTATCCTCACCCCTCTGCCCCAGCTTTTCTTCTTTGCTGGACTGCCTCGTCTCCTTTCTATCCCTTGATCCTGCCCCTTCCCCAGCTGCTTTACCTCTTCTGCTTTTGTCGATCGCGTTCTTTGCGGGAAGAGGAACCCAGGTGCTGGCCCTTCTCCAATTCTTCCCCAGCAGCCTTTAACACATGCCCCTGGACTGAGGTGGGCAGTTTAGCAATGAGGGGGGCCACCAGCCAGACACCAGAGCGCTCTATAGAACTGGAAGACAGATGGAGTCCGCAGTGTTACAGAGGAGCCACGCATGCTTGGTAGATTCCAGCCTCTCCTTCCTGGATGGACATGCCTGGCATCTACCGCCACATGGCGGAAATCGATTACACTGCCAGCCAGAGAAACTCATAAGGGGACGGGCCCTAACACACGTCTACCCAACCTGAGCACGGGCTTGGTCTTGTTGCTGCTGGGCATGTTGCTTGCAGTGCTTCCAGAAGACGACCCTGTCTCTGCTGACTGTTGAAAAACCTCGATTGTGGCCTTGGCAATGTTCTCTAAGAGGGAGTTCATCTCCTGAGGGGTGGGGAGGAAAGGCACAGGGATGCTAAATAGGTAGCTGGAGGCGAAGGAAAAACAGATGGTGGCAGAGATGGAAGATGAGGGCAGATGAAGGCATCGGTGGAGATTAACGGGAAGGTGGGGACCCAACTGTGCTGGGAACTATGCCTTCCAGTCCCTCCAGATTTTTCCAGTTTCCCATTGTCTTCTAAGTTACATGCCTCCTTGTAGTTGCAGCCCTCAGAAACTGCCTCCACAACCACCACCGCCAACCTTCCCCACAGCTCAGAGCCCCAACACTCCCAGCCCAGCTCCCATATCAGCGGCTCCACACATCGGCCATCTTTCCATCCCCTCTTATCTCAAGAACTGCAGGGTAGGACCTATGTCCTTCTGTGGTGGCCCACTTCCCTGACACGCAGAGCTAGACGTCAGCATGGGAAAGAGAGGGCTGGGGCACCACTCACGTTGTTTGGGGTCTGCTTGATCATGAGCTGCAGCTCCAAGGAAGACTGGCGCATGGTCCACTGGTCCAAGTTCTGGGATAGAGACCGCACCCCCAAGCCAGTCATCATTGTGTCACCTATAGCCACTCATCACCCCGAGGTCAGTTCCTGATCTCTCCCGTCCTTGAACCACATACTGAGAGGGGCCTCTTTAGCCCCAGCTTTAGGAAAGACTGCCCGTAAATAATTCAAAAATGGCTGGAAAAAAACGTAACCTCTTTTAAAAGTGGTTCAGGAAAGATTTCACATCTTGCTCGAGGTTCCTGTTCCAGGGTCTCACATTCCTTAGCACAAGGAAGTTCTGCTTAACACTTCACCCAAATCCTTGATGTTAAGGTGAAAGCCTGCTTCTCCAGTTTCAAACCAGCTGCTCAAAGTCCTTTCCAGACCCCAAGGCTACTGTTAGCTAATCTTTCTTTTGTGTTATCTCCTCGGGGCTGCAGAGACCTCATTCCTTTAGTGGTTCCTTAATCGCTTTATTTTTCCACTCTGCAGTCACCTGAAGCTGCTAAGGGTAAAGGGTACAAGGCACGCCTGGGGTCATAAACTATCAGTACACTGGCTATGTGACCTTGGGCAAGTTACTGAACCTCTTTGAGCCTCAGTTTCCTCAGGCGCTGAACAGAGATAGTGACTGTATGAGAAATACTCATAGCTATTTCTCAGGGCCATAAAGATTAGGTAAGATAATGTTCACAGGACAGTACCCAGCCTGTAGCAGACACTCCAGTGCGGCAGCTACTGAGCAATATGACCATTCATTACCGAGCCCCGGCCAAAATGCCAAATGAATGAGGCCAAAAACTAGGACCCCCCAGATGCCATGCCTCCCACTGGTAAGCTATAGTTCTGCTCCATCCAGACAGCTGAGCCCTTACCCGGCAGTTTAACTCGAGAGTCTAGACCCTTTCGGCTTGACTTCGAAACAGACGCTGGAGCTGCTCCCCACACCACCTCTCACCCATATCCCTGTCAGTCTTCCTGCTGAACTCCGCCTCTTTTTTCTGCTCAAAGTTCCCATGGTTTGGGCCCCACTGCTCCCACCGAGACCCCCATCGCCTTGGCCTACCTGGAGAATACGCTTAATGCGCTGCCGCTGGGGGTTCTCCCCGTCCTCATTGTCCAGCAGTCGATGTGGGTAGCAGATGAGCTGCATGAGGCGCTGGGCCTGGGCACTACTCAGCACCGGGTCTTGGAGATCATTGCTGTCCTCACACAGCGATTTAAGGCAACGTTCTCCTACCCATTCCTAAGGAAGCTGATCATCAGGGGACTGGGGCGACCCATGCAGGGGGGTCAGCAGTAAGGGGGTTGGTACGGGCCACGATGTATAGCAGAGAGGTGGCGTGCTCATGGCTGCGAACAGGACTACATTATACAGAGGCATTTAGGAGGCGTGGGGGAAGGTGAGACTGACCTGTTGGCAGATGCTGCGCAGCACGTACTTGGCATAGACATCCAGACTGGCTGTCTCCACAGAGATGTTGCGGCCACCCTGCCTCCGACCGCCACTGCCCCCTCCTCCCTCCTCCTCTGGAAGTTCTTCTGTCCCTCCTGTCACAGTGAAGCCTGAACCCTTCAGTTCCGCATCCCCTGTGGTCCACGGGCAGGAGATAGGGAGGGCAGAGTGAGATCCGAACCCTGTGTGGAGACCCACCCCGGACCCACAGAGGCAGCAACTCCCCAAATCCTGCCCTATGGGACAGAAATATACTTCCCTCCCTCCTCTCCTCCCTAAAGGTCAGGGAGACCACCTTCAGGAGAGAGAAAGAGTGTCCTTTGTAGTTTAGCTGGCACTCCACCCTATACACACTTCTGGCACCACTCCCTTCCTACCCCCATACCAAGTACAAACACAGCCTTGAGAACAGCAAACACAGCTCCATCCACGATGCGGTTCTGGGAGGCAGCCAGCAGGTGGCGGTCACAGGAGGAGCGGATTCCTACAGTAGGCTTGTCTGGGGAGGGAGCTGAAGTCAGGGGAAGCAAAAGTAGAAACGGTGGCGGTGGTGGGGGGTGTAGCCACACTTTCTGCTGCTGGCCGGCTCAGATCCGGATCACTTACTTCCATCTGACTGGCAGGGATTGAGCTGAGGTGTCTTGAAGAGGTGGAGGAGTATGCGGCAGGTGAGCCGGGCCCCAGGCTCAGAGTCCTGTTCACTGCAAGCTATGGAAAGGAAGACAAGGGACAGGATGAAGGAGGATCGTATGTGGCTTTGCAGAGGCAGGCAGTAAAAGGGGAGAGGAGGTCAGGCAAAAGGAGAGGAGAACAAGATAATGCTGCAGGAGACCTGGAGCAGCCAACTGTTTGCTGTGTACTGGGCGTTCCTCGAAGGGTTACAGGATGGACAGACAAGGGTTGCAAACGTGGGGTCAGGAAGGGGCTCCCCCAGTCTGAGGCACACCACAGGACCACAAGGGAGCCCTGCACTGCACGTTTCGTGTGCGGCCTTAGACTGTGCATTGGAATTTGGGGTCTTAGCCATTCTAGGGGTTCTGCATTGGTAGTTTACCAGCATTGAGGAGTGAAGGGATGGCAGCGCAGCGAATCAGATCCTCTAGGAGCAAACACTGCCGAGCGATGAGGATGGCGACAAAAGTAGCCAGGGAGTCGTGAAAAGACAGGTCACTGACCTGGAGGCAAAAGCAGACAGATCACAACTCAGGGTGGAGAGAAGGTGCTCACCCAGAACTCCAAATGGTAGGCCTGCCCTCTGCAAAAGTCTGTCCCTGCACTGCCTTGGTTACTGAGGGCGGAGCCCACCCTGGTCACCGGCCCAATTCTCACATCTACGTTGCAAAGGAGGTCGTTGAAACCACAAGTGCCGTTGTTAGAGGAGCAGCACAAGGCCTTGAGTACTCCCAGCCATTCCGCGCTCAGAGACTTGCAATAGCCCGTCAGCTCTGCACACAGGATGGCGATGTCATTCACCCTGGGGAAAAGTACAAACGCCCTCAGGAAAAGCCTTGTCCTACCAAAGCTCAGACTCATTCACTTTTCCTCTCCGCCCCGGCAATAACCAAGGTTGCAGTACCTCCCGGGCATCTCATCCCTCCCAATATGGGGCTGGAGCGCAGTGCCCACTCCTCACTCAGTACGCCCCATACCTATCGGGATCATGGTGCCCCACACAGACGTGCATAAGGGCATTGCAGACAAAGCTGTAGCGGTTAGCAGGGTTCTCACTAAGACTCTTGCCTAGCCCCGTGTAGGTGAAGGTGTGAGCGGCAGGGTTCTCCAGAGTGTCAATCATGAACTCAGGTGCCCAGCGCATGTTGGATTCTGAGGGCTCCACGTTGCAGTAGATGGTGTTCTTCACCTTGGAGCAGAAGTCGCTGCGGAGGGAGGAGAAAGGAAAGAGTAGTGTTGGAGGTCTGGTGAGGTAGGGGGATGGTTAGGAAGGGGGAGAAAAGGCAAAAAGGAGAAAGTGAGGGACCAGGGATCTTGGGACAAGAAACAGAGATGGGAGAAAGCAGACTAGGCCAGAAAGGAACCCAGTGAGAGGGCGCAGGGGCATCTGGAGGCAGGGAGGAGGGGTATGGGTTCCACAGAGATGGGCTGGAGCTAAGGCCCACGAGGAAGAAGGCCCACTCTCAGGAACCAGGAACACGTGCAGGACAAAGTCCCCGGACAGCCCCGCAGAGGCAGCGGGGTCCTGGGCTGTGCTCTGCTCCTGAGATGGGTGGCAGTGGGAAGGAGACAGGACGAGGTCCCGCTCTCGACCCCTCACCTCCCACCTCTCTTACCTGAACAGCTCCCCAAACTTGGTCTTTAAATGGCTACAGGAGGTGTACAGGTCATAGAGATAAGCAAGGATACAGCGTTCTGCAGAGGAGCCATCGGACCGGTTCATCCCGTGTTTCACCACGCCACACAGCCTGTCATGAGAAAGCAAGGTCAGGAGGGTCAGCAGAGAGTGCGCAGAACCTGGCGCACAAAGGTCCTCAGACACAGATTCAGGTCTCTTGGCAATACTCTCCCCACCCCAGCGGAATGGCAGGCACGTCCCCACCGTGAGTGCCCCGCGTGTGCTTCGCGACCACTTCCACCGGCACTGACCAGAGCCCTGTGTGTTTCAGTGCTTCTGAAGCCCTGCTTACCCCTCGAAGACCTGTGCCATCTGGTCCTGGTTGAGGATGAGGCAGGCATGATAGTGCCGCAGGACAGCCACGATGCATAGGCACAGGCTGGTAGTATAGCTGCCCACTAGGTCGGAGGATTTGAGAAGCAACTCGGCCTCGACAACACTCAGCTCATTCAGTAGCTAGCAGAGTGAGTGGGGTGAGAAACGATGAGAGGCCCCGCATGTTATACAGAACCCCGCTTCCTTTGAAGAAACTGGCAAAGCCAGGCCCCGGCCCCTTCCTGCTGGAGCCACCTTGGTCTACAGGGGCCCTGTTGCCATATGCCGCTGCTCTTTATTCTATTAAATACGTCAGCCACATCAGTGACCTAACCAGTCTCCAGGATACACTTCTATGAACTCCACAGGGGGAGGACAGTCTGTGCCCGATGCTCTAATCTGTCTTGGGCCTCCCCAGGGAACACTTGAGTCTCTGTTCCTGCCATCTTAGCTCGTGTTCCACTCCCCACCCCACGCCCATCCCGTGCTAGTCTTCCTGCCCCTCCAAACAGCCCGGGACTCTGCCTTGAGCCTCTGCTATCCTCGTGACCCTATACAGCACAAACTCCTTCCTCCACCCTAACTTCCCCAACTTCCCCACCTGAATGGCAAAGTCGATGAGGCCACTGATACTGAGTGAATATTCCATGAGGTCGAAGATGAACTGCACATGCTGCACCAGAGGCAAGTGGTATGACATGCCAAGGGCAAAGCTCGTGATCTGCTCCAGAACATTCCGGGAGACCTGATAAGGGCAGTGGGAGTGAGAAGGGAGTGGAGAGACGTTGGGGGAAGCAAGAAAGGAGGGCAGTGGAAGGGGATGAGACCGGGAGGCTTAACCTGCCTGGGGGGAAAGAGGACAGGGCAGGAGGTCAGAATGTGGGGAGGGGGCTGGACTTAGGCCCACACCTGAGCTGTGACCTGGTGTTGGTCATAATGTGAGAGGTGCTGGAACTTAGCAAAGATATCTTCAGCAGTGGGGAAGGCTTCAGGCCGGTTGCGCCGCCGCTTCTGCCCATCCTCCCCACCTGAGGGGACAGTTGCAAGGGACCAGTCAGGACCGGGAAGATAAACTAGTTGACAAGGGGTGGGGCG
>PVJD01017851.1:0-16280 GCA_004026545.1 Mormoops blainvillei | reverse complement strand
CAGTGCGTCCTCCACACCGAGGGTCACCTCAGAAACCCAACGCGATAGACGAACAGGAGGCAAATTTACATAATCAATAATAATAATAATTAACCAATAATAATAAATACTTAAACTTCTAATCCATAGATTGCAAATACAACAATGATAGCTTATTTCTTGGGGAGCGGGGTGGGGACAGAGAAAACAGGGACAGGACTTCTGCTTAGAGGCGGCATGACAGGGACACAGGGCAGTGGGTCTAAAGAACAAACGGAAAGGGCCGGAGGGGTGGCTAGCGGTGGGCAGACCCCCCCCACCCTGCTTGAAGACGCGGTCCCACCGGGGCCGCCCCTCCGGCTAAGCTCCTGACTTTTCCCGGGGGGGCCGGGCCTGACTCCTAGGCCCTAGGACTTCTGAAGCTCGGGGGACACCTACTCCTGCCTCCAAAAACCTTGGGTCCCACTAACCCACGTGGCTGTGGGGCTGGGGTTAGCCGGGTCTCTTTTCCTGCCCTCACTCCCAGGCTGACTGGGCCAAAAAGCCGTCCGGGGTGGGGACTGGCACATCGCCTTGAAGATTCTGGGAGACTTCGGAGGGGAGAGCTCCCGGGAAAGGGGTGTGCAGGGGGTCTCTCTCCTCTGAGGCCCCCGTGGGGGTGGGGCAGACTGGGGGATGCGTCCCGCCTCTGCTCAGGTCGGAGGCTTTGCTGCCCAGGGCTGGCTCTCCCAAAGCCAGGGACCCCACCCCTCACCTGCAGGAGAAAACCTGACTTCTGAGTCTGGCCCGCGGCGGGGGCTGGTGGAGGGAAGAGCCCAGAGCGATGCCCTAAACCCACCTGCCCTGGGGCCAGTGGCGCCAGCGCGGGTGGTGCACAGCGCCTCCTGCCAGACACCCCAGAGGCCAAGCCCCTCTCCCTGGGTCCCCCACCGCCTGCAGGTGGTGCTGGGGTCTCCTGCAGAGTGGAGGGGAGGGAGACAGCCTCCTCTGAACAGCCTTGCTGAGCGTGAAAGGAGACCTGGGCTCAGGCCGGAGTAGGGGCACTCCACTCTGCCCCTGCCCTGGGGCCCACGCCATCTGGCGCTCAGGAGCCCCCGCACCAAGCCCTAACCCTGTCCTGCACCCCAGGTCTTCACACGCCGGGCCCAGGCAGGTCCGGTGCTGGTCCGCACCCGCCAGGCCCGGGGTCGGGGACGGGCGGTGGGGGTGCCCTCCATGGCACCAAGACATGGTGCCTGGTGCTGGCAGGGAGGCGGCAGGGACTCCTGGACCACAGCTCCCAGGGCGCAAGAAAGGAGCAGAGAAAGTAGAGGGTGCGGAAGGGTGGGCGGGAGGGCAGGCAGGGAGTTTCTGCGGCTCAGTTTGTGGCAAAGGTTTTTTTTTTTCCTTTTTTCCCCTTTTTCTTATGTAAAAAGTGCACAAAAGCTCGGCAGCCTCTTCGCAACGGTTAGCAGTGCCATCTGGGGTTGGGGCTGGCGAGGAGGGGCCCTGGGCCAGGCGCCCCAGCTTGCCACTGCGGGTGGCCTCATATTGCTTAGAAACGTGTCTCAGTGTAAATACTGGACTAAAAATAGAGCTCAGAGGACCGCCCTCGCTGTTGTCACATCATTGCCAGAATGAACAGCTTCAATAAATAAAAAATCGAAATATTTACTTCTCGATAAAAATCGCAGTAAAACCATTTACCTTTCTTTGCATTATATATAATATATATTTATAGAGGGCCCGGCTGCTGGCGGCCCAGCCGAGGGCAGCGGGGGGGCGGGGGGCCCGGGGCGCTGGGTCCCCGCGGAGGGGCCGTCCCGGCCGCCGTCAGGACACCTCGATGACCTCCACGCTGCCCGAGAAGCTGGCCTGCTTGCCCAGGGCGGCCAGCTCCTCGCCGCGGGTGCGCCCCTCCACCATGCCCTCCTCGAACTCCATCTGGCAGCTCCGCCGCTTAAATTGCGTCTCTGGGGCTGGCTCCTCAGGCCAGCTGGTCCGCGCGTCCCGCGACTCGGCCCTGGCTGCCTCCCGCCTCCGCAAGTCGCCGCCGCCTGCGCCCTGCGCGCCCGCCAGGCTGAAGGGCGCGAACCGCGCACCCTGCGCGCCCTCGGGGCTGAAGCACCAGAGCCCATCCGGGGAAGGCGTGCTGGGGGAGTCCAGGGGCGGCGCCCAGCCCCCAGGGCTGGCCGGCTGGCCAGGGCCAGGCAACCCAGGGGCCGACAGGGCGGAGAGGCCATGCCGTGGAGTCTGCCGGGCGGTGTCCCCGAAGTTCAGGCCGAGGCCGTGCCCAGGGGAGCGTGCTGGGGAGCCTGCCGGAGGCCGGGGCCGCCGGCGAGGCCGCGGGCGAGTCTCGGGCGCTGCGTCTGAGCTGTCTAGGCTGGGCGAGGGCAGGCCTAGCGCGCCTCCCGACGGGCTGTCCAGCTTGCAGAGCTTGGGGGCTTCGCCAGGGTCGGAGGGCCCGGGGTCGCTGGGCCGCTGGCTGGGGGCGTACGCCGACTTGATGTCCAGCGAGAAGGAGCGCTTGAGGCGGTTGGTGTCCTGGAGGCGGTCGGAGGAAAGGTGCAGGCCGCGCAGGCCCTGCTGCAGCGCGCTGGTGGCGGGGGCCACGGCAGGTGAGGGGGGCTCCCCACCGGCGGCAGCGCCGCTCGGGGCGCCCTCCCTGGCTGCGCTGGCCGCTGCGCTCCCGGTGGCGGCGCTCTCTGAGGTAGGTGGTGGCAGTGGTGGCAGTGGGGCCGCAGGGCCCGGGAGCGGCTCGGGTGTCCCAGGGAGGGCTGCCCCGTCGCCCTGCAGGGCGGCCAGCAGCTTCAGGCTCCGCTCGTACTCTAGCAGCTGGCCCAGGAAGTTGAAGTTGGGCGAGATGGATGGGCGCCGGTCCTTCACGAACCTGGGGCGAGAGGTGGCTGGATGACTGCAGGGCTTCCCACCAAGCCAGGCCGCCCACCCGCCGCTCCCCTGCACCCAGGGCCCCTTCCTAGGCGTGCTAGGTGCTGTGCAGACCCGCTGGGCTGGGGCTGGGTTCGAGCCTCCCCACCCCTTCCCCAGCCTGGGGCCCAGACCCCAGGGCCCAGCCGATGCTTGTGGGTGGGGGGGGAGAAAGGAGGGGAGGGCAGGGGAGGGGATGGTCTCCAGCCACAGAGGGGAGGCCGGCTACCTGTAGGCGTCGTCCGAGGACATGCCCATGGTCTTCATGATGTAAGCGATGGCGATGGTGGCAGAGCGGGAGATGCCGGCCAGACAGTGGACGATGACTTGGCAGCTGGACAGCTTGGCTTTATCTGGGGGCAGTGGGGGTACGGCGGCAGGGTAAGGGCTGGGGTGGCGCAGTCCCTCACTAGCCCAGGTAAGGAACCGGGCCCTCGGTGCTGCGAACAGCCCGGCTGCTGCGCCGGGACTAGCCCCTCCCAGCCAGAGCGCCCGCCCCGCCCCGCCCCCGCCCCGCCCCCACCGGCAGTGGGAGCGGGCGCCCCTCACCAATGAACTCGATGGACTTGTCCAGCCAGGGCAGCAGCTTTTCACAGTAGTTGTCACTGATGGGGATGCGCATGAAGCGGCTCTCGCAGATGAAGTCTGGCTTGGGGCAAGAGTTGCTGGCGTTGAGGACGTAGCTTATTCCGTTTTGGGTCATCAGGTCCTGGAGGGACCGGAGGACAGGATGGAAGTGGGTGCTGCCAGGCAGGACCTTGGGAGCCGGCGTCCCAGAGCCTCCGAAGTCGCGCCGCCCACAGCCCGCCGGGAGCCTCTGCAAGCCCCGCCCACAGCCCGCCGCAGCCTCTGCAAGCCCCGCCCACAGCCCGCCCTGGCTCCCAGGAATCTCAGGGCTGCCTGGGCGGTGGCTTCACCCTCTTCCCTCGTCACCATTTTTAAAACACGGGATTCTTTCAGCGCTGGCCAGGGGCCCAGTGACATCAGTAGTTTGGCATGTGGGCTCTACCGCCGGGGGGCAGGGAGCTGCTTCTCCACCCTGCCCTGCTGGGCCCTTCCCCCAGCCCCGCTCTGGTCACGCCGGCCCCCTTGGGTCCTCCTGTGCCCCCTGCCCCGTGCTCATCCACCCCCCGCCCCCATCAGCCTTCAGTTCCCTTCCTCCCCCAAACAAGCCCGGGGCGCTGCCGAGCGTCTGCGCCCTCCCCCGGGGGCCGTGCACACACCTTGTTCAGGACATCCTTCTGAGAGCCCAGGTAGAGGTGAGGCAGGATGCGGGTCAGGCCCACGCTGGGCACCGGCAGGCAGGGCTGGGAGAGGCTCACGGGCAGCAGGGCAGCGGGTTTGCCCTCGCAGAGGCCGGGAAAGCAGGAGGAGAAGGTGGCAAAGCCCCCTGCAGGAGGGGGAATGGAAGAGGTTGTTGGGCAGGCCGCTGGGGCAGGACGGAGCCCCGGGCACCGGCCACCACCGCGGGGTCCCGGCCACACCCAGCCTGGCCCCCACAGCTGACCCTCGGGCTGAGCACCTGGGCTCAGCGCTGCGTGCTGGAGGGCCATCGCACGGCGCCACGGCTCCGGAGCTCACGCTGGGCCCGGTGTCTGCAGCCCGCCCTACGCCCACATTCCTCCTCACGCTAGTTAGGAGGACGCCGTTGTGATGCCCGTAAAATGTGGGGTCGCGGCGGCAGCACGCGCAGGGCCCAGGCGGGGGCAGGCTCTGCGACGATGCTGGGGGCCTCCTGTGGACCGCGCGGATCGCACAGCCCCTCCGCTGTCCCTGTGGCCGGGGCCAGGCTGGGCCTTCCACCTCTCCCCCTGGGCTGATGCAACGCCTCCCTCCCTCCATCTGGCTAGGAGCCCCAGGCCAGGCTGGGGTGCCAGGACCAGGAGGCAAGAGCTTCTGAGGGCACCCCCCCGCGGGCATGACATCACCCACTGGAATTGGCACAGCCCGTAGGGGCCTCTGCGCTCCGGGTAGGGCTCCATTCCACCGGCAGAGACGGAGGGGCCGGGCACCCGGGGCACTGGGAGCACACGGGGCAGGCAGCGGGCACGCAGGCTCCACGTGGCTGGCACGTGCGCTGCCACCCACCGTCCCACGCAGCACATCTGAGTCTTGGGCCACGGGTCGGAGGAGGGAGCCCCTCGCTGGCTGTGATAGCCTGAGTGGGGCTCCTCCCTGGCGTGCCTCTGACTTGGTGAGTGACCGTGGGCAGGGCTGTCCCCCACCCTGCCTGCCACACACTGGGAATGGACTCACTCCCACCCGGCCTGGCTGGGTGACCGCTGGTTTGGACCAGCAACTGGACAGTGCCCAGGGCCCACCAGCTCTTGGTAGAATGAGGACGGCCTGCCGGCTGGGCCCCTGGGGCTGACCACACTTCTGAGGGCACACGCCCCGGGGCACCTCTGCTGTTCCCCACCCAGCGGCTGCTGCCTCCGTCTTAGTGGACCAGTCCCTCCCACACAACAGCGAGGCCAAGGCCTCCCCGACCCGACCCCACGGGAGGAGGCAGCAGCGAGGTGCCCAGGAGCAGCTGGTGCCAGAGACCAGCTGACCCCCAAGGTCGGAGACGCCCCCACCTGCACCCTGGCCCAGCTCCGTGGCCAGCGTGTGCTGACCCCCAAGCAGAATGCGACCTGTGTCCCCAGTGAAGGTTTGACTCTGGGCGGGGTGGAGGGCACGGAGACCTGCCAGCCTTTGCTGCAGTTTTGCAGGGAAGGTCCCGGGATCCTCCTCGGTACAACCAACCAGCGTGGGGAGCCCCCTACCAACCCCTACAGATGTCAGGTCTCGCAGGAAACCAGGGCCATCCCAGGCTCTAGGGGTGGGAGGGCGGGCGCTCGGGAGCGAAGCCATGGAGCAGACCTGGACCCTCTGCAGGTCCCAGCACTCCCAGAATCCGGAGGACGGAGCGAGCCCCCAGGCATCCCTAAGGTCCCCTTCCTTCTGGAGGGACTCCCCCCGCATCCCCCCACCACGCCCCGCAACTAGCCCCGCTCCCTCTGCTGCCTGGAGAGCCCGGGAGGGTGCAGCGCCTGGCTTGCCCCTGACAATGACATCCCAGGCTCCTCGCGCAAAAGCGCGCGCCTTGATGCGCGTCCACCCCGCCGGCACGCGCGCCCAGCCACCGCCCCACCCGCCGCCACTGCCACCGCGCGCTCTTGCCCTAGGGCCGCCCCCACCCCGGCCTCCCCGGCGGGTCCCCACCCACCCTCCTCGCTGGGGCTGCTCCCGTCGAGGCCTCCAGCCCGGGTCGGAGGACGGCGCGCGCAGGGTCGCACCGCAGGGGCGCACCGGTCCGGCGGCGGCATCCCCGCATTCCGCAGCGCCGCGCGCAAGCAGCCGCCGGCTCGGGGCTACGGTCGCTTAAAGGGCCAGGCTCCCCTTCCCATCCCCGCCCGCGCCGGACGTCACAGCCAAGGGGCTGGGTTGGGGGGGCCGAGGGACAGGGGTCACAGCTGCCGGTTCTCGCACCCCAGGACGCCTCCCACCTCCCTGTCATGGGTAGGGGTGGGGCTCCTTCCCTTCCAACTGGGCCATCCTTATCTTTTGGGGGCTCCTCAGGGCCCCTCAATTCTTCCCCAGGAGTCAGTCTGCAAGTTCTGGTCCCTCTCCCTGTGCTGGGTTCCCCAACTTCCCCTTTCTGGGTGGACAGCACCCCCCCTCCCCACTCAGCCTGGCCTTCCCATTCTCGCTGCTCAAGGGCCTGCTTGCCTCCACGTGGGGGGAGTTGTGAGCAGGGCCAGGGGGCTGTCCCCAGGTCTGGGTCCTGACTTGGTGTCCCTGGGAGCCCTCCTCATACCCCGAGGGTCACGGCTTCTTCCTGGCTGGGCCCTGGGAGAAACAGGGGCACGCACCGTCGCTTTGCAGGGTGGCGCAGTGAGAGGAGAACCAGAGAGCCAGGTGGGGCCCAGGTGCCCCCTCCTGGTGCATCCCACCCCAAGCCTGACCCTCCAAGGGCTGCATGAGGGCCCCCCACCCCCGGGGGGAGACAGACTAGTCGAGGCTCTGGGCTTTTCCTGGAAGCCTGAAGATGGGGTAGGCAAAGCTCTGGGACCCTCTTCTCAGACTCCCAACAGGGCCTGGTGGTGCCCACCCGTGCTAGGGTACGTGGGCACACACTGAGGCTCCTGGCCGGGCCGGGCCCTGTTCTGCCCGGGACACCTGTAAAAGGCCCAGACTGCTGCCCTCTGTCTCCTCCCCTCCCCCTCCACTCAGACGCCCGACAAGCGGCGCGTGGGGGCGCTCAGGCTCTGGTTCCACAGGGACACGTGTCCTGCGTCCCGCCTGGACGAGCTCCGGAACAGCAGAGGTGGGACACACAGGTCGGTGGGTGCTGGCCACCAGCGTCCTGGCCCCACGCACAGATGCAGGCCCCCTGACCACACAGGTTCAGCCGTGTGGAGTGCAGGGCCGCGCCGGACACACGTGTGGAGGGCAGCATGCGTGCCTGTGCGCTGCGCTGACCTGCCACGCTGCGCTTGCCCAGCACCTCCTCCAAGGGGTTTGCCCTGAGCAGTCTGTGTGTGCAGGTGTGCGCAAGAATGTGTGCACGTGTGTGTGTGCGTGCAAGTGTGTGTGGGGGGTCTTCCCAGTCTCCGGGTCGGCCCGGCTGCTCTGGGAGGGGGCCTCTGGGGGCTGCCAGGCCGGGGTCACGAGCATCCTGTGCTGAGAGGGAGCCCAGGCTGGGGTGTGCAGATGCTGAGACCTGCGCCCTCCCCTTGAGGTAGTTGCGAGGGTGGGGGGTACAGCCCTCAGCAGAGCCGCATCTTTGCTTGGATCCGTTCCCCACCCCTGCCACGAGAGGGTTCTGTGGGCTTCCCTCCGTTCACCTCATCACCTGCTAGTGGAGGGGGTCCCGAAAGGTGGGGGTCCAGGGGAGGGGATGGTGGAGCCCTGAGAACTCCAGAGCTACTGGGATCTCTCACCGCCCCAGCGGACGCGTACAGCCAAGAACGGAGGTGGACTCAGAACCCCGACTCCCGGGGTGCCCCTGACCCCCAGCCAAGCGGACAGTGGGGAGAGAGGCTTGAGGAGGCGTCCTGCGTCCCTCCAGCCCGTCAGGGCTCACCTGTGAGGATGGCCACGCTGTCGAAGCAGCCGTCCAGCTTGCTGAGCAGGAGGGAGAGGAAACTGTCCGCGGCCAGCACGCTGGCGTCCCGTGTGCTCTGGTCATAGACCACCACGTCCTGTGGCTCCTCGGCCTCGACCTGGGGGCCGGGAGGGCAGAGGTCAGGGCACCCCAGACAGGGGCTTGGGCGATGGGAGGGAGGGCTGCTGCCACCTGGCTACCTTGAGCGGAGGGCAGACACCCAACCACCTGCCTTATACCTGGACAGGCGGAACACCCGCAGCCACACAGGCAGGCCCGTCAGTGCAGGCAGAGATGGGTGTTGGGGGTGGGGCGCGGCGCTGATCCCCCATGTAGCCCCGCCTTAGTCGCACCCACAGGAGAGGAAACGAACGCTTAGGGCTTCCGCTGTGGGCCAGGCCCATGTGGAAGACACAGGTGAATGTGACAGGGTCCCTAGTATGCCCATGCGGGGCCCACGGTGACAGGATCACACAGCCATGGCCCGGGCTAGCTCCCACGTGGGCCAAGGCCGGGGAACTCTGTCCCCAGGGTCCCTGGGAAGCACCTTCCAGGTATTTGAAGGCAAGGGATTTGACCTTCGGGTCTGGCTCTCCTCTCCCCACACCCCCAGACAGCTACGTGGAAACTGAGGGAGGCGATAAGAGCCCCCCAGTCCAGGAGGCAGCAGCTGGGGGCTGGGGTTCCACCTGCCCTCCTCCCCCTCCGAGTGCCCAGTCCTGCGGCCAGATGCTCAACAGCTTTCTCTCAGAGAGCCAGAGAGCGCCTGATGACCCCGCCCCCAGAACACTCAGCCCTTAAGCCAGTGGAGCCCCCAACCAGGCCCGATGATGTCACCGACAGCCAATGGGATCGCGCTCTGGCAGGGAGTCCTCGCTGGGGGTGATTGATGGCCGGATTCCCCTCACGGAGGCTGCGAGAGTGGTCTGCCCGGCGCGGGGGGCTCCCGACAGCCGGTTATCTCACCTGGGTCCTCTCGCGACCAGCTCTGCACTTTGTGACTGAGGCCCGCCCCGCAGCCCCCAGTGCCACTGCTTCCCAGGCAGCTGGCCTAGCTGTCCC
Source organism: Mormoops blainvillei (assembly GCA_004026545.1). Taxonomy (NCBI): domain Eukaryota; kingdom Metazoa; phylum Chordata; class Mammalia; order Chiroptera; family Mormoopidae; genus Mormoops; species Mormoops blainvillei. The sequence goes on along the minus strand of PVJD01017851.1, from coordinate 7,240 downwards.
TCTCCAGCTGGACTGGACGCTGCTGGGAACAGAGGCAGGACTGTCCACTGAAGGTGACCCATGACATTCGTGAGGGCCACGGAGAGAATTCTGGGCCACTCAAGGCTCCAGAGAGGGAAGAACTGGGGTGGTAAGGACAGGGACTGCCCATCGTAAACCTCCTGGCCCCCCTCCTGTCCTCCTCTGAGTCCTCACGGCCACCAGAGAGTGTGCCTGACCCGGCTGCAGTGCGGGTCCACTGTCCCCTGCCTCCTGGACCCCCGCACTCTGTGCCCAGTGCTCAGTGACGCCTCACTCATCCACTCAGCGCCCCTCTCTGGGCCCCCCGGGACATGGCCTCGTCTGATGTGTCTGGGCAGCTCCGTGCGGGCTGAGTGAGGACCCAGACAGGGTTGGAAGGCTCTGGGAGGGCGGGTGGGTGCCCGGGAGGTCTTCCCTGGGGCGGAAGGTGGTGTTGTGGCCCTGCTGCGGCTTGGGGTGTGGGAGGGCTCCAAACACTCCGACCCCGAGGAGCCCAGTTTGGGTTCGAGTGCAGGGGAGGGGAGTCTGCCCAAGCCATGGACCCCCACATACCGCGCGGATGCAGAGCTCAGCCCTGGACACTGGGGGCGTCGGGAGCCCGGGGTGGTGGGGGGCGGCGAGCATGGGACAGGGTGCTGGGTGGGCGCCAGGTACCTGGCTGCGCACGGCGGGCTGGATGAGCTCTGCGATGGTCACCTTGCCCTGCTGCAGCCGCCGCTTCACCAGCTTGGAACAGCAGATGTTGACAGAGCTGAGCACATGCCAGCGGTTGTATTCCACGAAGGAGCGGCTGTCGATGACCAGAGGACCCCCGGGCCCGCCCCTCAGCAGCATGGCCAGCTTCTTGGCATCCATCGCCTTCCTGGGGAGCCGATCCCCGGCCATGGTGGGCCGCGGGCGGTGGGGAGGGGGTGCACCCCCGAAACGAGCAGGGGCTGCTCCGATGGCCCAGGCGTGGCTAGAGTGTGGAGTGACCGGGCATGGCGCCAGACCTGCAGGGAGAGGCCCTGGGCAGCATGGGCTTCCGAGGGGCCGGTGTGCGGTCCCAGGGCCTGCCCCCTCGGGGTGAATCCGCGTCCCTCTGGCTCTGCTCTGAAAGCACGCTGGAATCTGTGACACACGGAGCAGGAACATTCAGGGTACTCGGGAGTGGGCCCGCCAGCCTGCGGCATCCGGTCGCACTGCCAGCCTCAGCAGGACAGGGCCGGGCAAGTGGGGGACCAGAAGGAAGGGGCTCCGGGAGTGGACTGGGCCACAGAGGCGCAGGGCCAGCACTGAGCGTCCTTCCCCTGGGCTCTTGGGTCCATGGACCCCCCTTCATCCCACCCCTGTGGTTTCTGCTACCTCCCTCCCCTCTTTGACCCCTACATGTTCCCAACCCCCAGGACCCCTGGCTGCCAAGCTGCACCCCCACCCCTGCAGCACACCCTCCTTCTCTGATCCTGAATAGCCCAATCGCTCCATAAGCTGATAGCCTGGATGGGTGGATGGAGGGGGACCGGGGCTGCCTCCACAGGCGTGGGGGGGGGGCTCCCAGAGGTGGGCGGCCCCCAGAGGTGGGCGGCCCCAGCAGCCACCGGAGGGGTCGCAGCCGCGTAGGGGTCTCTCCGCTGCCACCAGTGCCCCAGCTCTGGAGGCCGAGGCCTAAAGCAGCTGTGTGCCTGCCACACAGAGTGTGGGAGCCGGTGTCCTCCGGCAGGGTGTACGCCACGCTTCCAGAATGGGGGTGGTGACAGCCGGCCGCTCCTGGCACAGTGGGGGCCTGGGGCCCAGGGCCACCGTCTTGGGGCTGGTGGATCCCAGAATGGGGTGACGTGGGTGCAGCCTGAGGAAAAGGTCAACGTGGTGACCGGTGTCTGGGGCACTGGGGGTGCTGGGACCCCCCGGCACGATCTCCAAAGGCCCTTGGGCAGAGGGGCGCATGGATGGAGGAGGCAGTTAAGGGGGCTACAGAGCCCTGGGTGGAAGCCCCTTCCTGGGGGGTCCATGCCAAGCCCCTGCCCCCCTGCCGCACCTGCTGGGCCCCACCTTCCTTGTCTCCACTAGCACCAGCCTTTCCCTGGGCCGCTGAGGACCCCCGGACCCTGGACGTATGCTGCGGCAGGACGATGAGCATGCTTTAAAGACGGGTAAACTGAGGCTCAGGGAAGGGGGGCACCAACCCAAGGTCACACCAAGGAGACCGGACAGAACGCCTGGCCTCATTCCATCAGGTCTTCCCTCTGCCACACCCCCTCCCTGCTTGGGGGGTGAGGGGAGGCGGCTGGGAGACAGACATTCCCCGGGACCCACAGAAAGGAGACCCCTTCAGCAAGCCCCCAGCCTGCAGCTGCCGAGGGTGTTGGGGCGAGGCACTATGAGAACAGCAGTCACACTTCAGACGGTGACGACGACATTGGAGGCCACAGTGGCAGCGGCCACTGGGGACCACCCTTGGGTGAGCCCCCAGGCTGGCAGCAGTGACGGTGGAGCCCACACAGAGGTAGAGGCAAGGCAGGTGTGGGTGGTGTCCACCTGCAATGGCAGCGAAAGCCGACCACCCAGCTGGCCCCCAGGGAGGTGCCACAGGACCCCTGGGCCGCCCACAGACACCCCAGCCCCCTCCACTGTGGGGGTGTAGCTGGGACTGCCGCCCCTCCCGAGGGTCCCTGCGAGCTGAGGGGGGTCCCGCCTGCTGCCTTGGCTCCTTTACTGGCAGTTTTGGGAAGTTCGTGAGCCATAACCTGAACCTCCTCGAGGTTGTGACAGGCCGCAGCCCCCAGCTCCCCTCCCACGTGCCTCTCCTGCCCTTGGCTGTGGAACTGAGAGTCTAGCGCAGAGGCCCAGGACCCTGAGCGGGACACCGTTGGGGGCGGGTGGCCCTCGCCTCCGCATCCCCATCAGGTAGCTGGGAGCGGCTGCCCCGCACCCAACACTGCAGCAGCCCTGGGGGGCCTCAGCGGTGGGGGAGTGAGGCCTGGGCGGTACTGCCCAGGGTGTGGAAGTGTCCACCCTGCAGACTGGAACGCAGGTTGCGGGAGGGCAGGGCGGCGGGGAGGCTGAGGCCGGGGCGGGTGGGGGGGGGCAGGGGGGGCGCTGGGGCAGGCAGGGGCTGGCAGGGCTGCGGGCAGCCTGGCCAGGTCAGTACCTGGTCCCCCCTACCTCCTCAGGGTCCTCCGTGGCCCCGTTAACCACGACAGTGTTGTTATTTGCAGCCAAGGGGGACTCATTAGCCAGTTAGCACCTCCGTCGTTGCCATGGCAACAGCAGAGGTGCCAGGCAACCGCTACTCCTGCAGCAGCAGCAGCGGCAGCGGCAGCGAGGGCAGCCGCCAGTGAGCAAGGCTGCCTCTGCGGGGTGGCAGGTCCCTGCCTCACTTGTGCCCCCGCGTCCCACCCCGGCAGGCGCCCCGTAGCTGGGGCCTGGGGCCACCCCCGGCCAGGCCCCACGAGGACCCTCCTCTCCCTGCTCCACTCGGTCCTCGCGGCCGGGCCCCGGCCCCGGCTCTGCACAGGCTCCCAGCCCTTGGAGGCCTCCTCTGGACGGCCAAGGCTGGCCCAAGCCCGTCTGGCGCTGAGCTGGCCTCCCGGGGCTGCACTGTCGCCCACAGGGCCTCCTTGGATCTAAAGCTGACCTCTCCCCTCCCAAAGGTGGGTGCTGTGCTCCAGGGCCCAGGGCTGGCCACAGAGCGGGGATCGGGGTGGGCAAGCTGAGGGCGGCCCCGAGCAGGTCACTGAGGCCAGAACAGGCCGGGCGGGTACCGGGGCCGCAGACACTGCAGGGTCTTGGGCCTCCCTGCTTTCAAGGATGCACCCTAGGCTCAGACCAGACCCCATTTCTGGGAAGTACTGAGGGGGAGGAGTACTGACCCCCTGCTATTCCAGAGCTTGGGTGTGGGAGGAGGGAGGCACAGCCCATGCGTCCCCCATTAAGGCCCGTTCCCAGTCCAGGGGCAGAAGGAGAACCCTCCCAGTGCTGGCCGGGCGCTGTCTGGCTCTGGGCTGCCCGCACGCCGGCCGCTGAGCCTGCTGGGACGTGCCCCTTTGCACACTGACCGCACGCAGACCTGCGTTCACCCCTTTCCCACCGTCCACCTCACCCCACTCCTACCGTGTACCGTTACACACAAATGTGTGCGCACATGCCTGTGGTCGCTGGAGGCAGGCGTCCGCACGCCACACATCCCTGATGCCGGCACACGCAACCCCCGGGGCCAGCTCCACGGTCTCACACCCTCAGCTCCCAGGGCCTCCCCATAGCACGCTCATGTCCCTGAGCACACGCGTGATCAGGGAACTCCCAACGGACAGCGCCATCACTGGGGTCCCGCTGCTTGGCATCTGGTGACGGGACCTCACTACCCCCCGGGGGGCGGGTGGCTGTCAGGACTGGGAGGACAGGGACCGTGGCACTCAGGAGCGGTGCCCGGTACACACAGACAGGCTCTCGGGAAGAGTGGGCTGTGGCGGGATCTGCGATGCTGGCATGCCCAGCTCGCAAGGACCCAGGGGCAGCAATGGCCACACTGAGCCCTCCAGAGGCGGGGCCCGAAGGCTCACACCAGGTCAGTTCACTTTACCCTCTCCTGTGCTCACCAGGGACCCTGAAAGCGCGCACCGTGGCTCCCCTCTCAGCTCCCGGGGGTGAGCAGGACAGGGCCCAAGCTGGTCTTTACTCCCCCACCAAGCCCGGGGAGGCCATGGCCTCGGGAGAGAGCTGGTGGGGGCCCTTCCCCCTTGGTTCCCAGGGGTCTGGGCTGAGCCTGGCGTTGGGGCGGGCTTGGCACGTGGGCCCCTGAGGAGGCGGGCGCAGGACCCTGCCCCATCTGGGCCTCCTCTGCTCCTGCCGGACCGCTCCCAGCCTCACTGATCTGCAGGGCCTGTCCCCATGTTACACACGCAGGCCAGCCCAGGTTCTGCTGGTCACCGTCCACCATGTTTTGCCCGTGGACCAGCTGCCCAGGCAGAGTGGCCCAGGAGAAGCGGCTCAGCCCAGGCAGGGCCGGCTGGCCCGAGCACGTCACTGCTGCGGGGTCAGCCCACCCCCCTCCGTCCCCGATATGCCGTGTGCACATCTCGGAGGGAGAATGGGGAAACCCTCCGGCTTCCCTTGGCCATAGCCCACAGCCCCCGGAGCCCTCTGTCCAGCTGAAACTTCTGGTCCCCAGGGCAGTCTCGGCCTGAGAGGGGAGGTGATGCCGAGCAGCTGTTCGGGGGACCCGTTGCTCCTGGAGGTAGCCTCTGGGGCCCAGGAGCCTCCCAAGGACCGAGGGCAGGAGGGCACGAGAGCCCGCCCAGCAACTCTCCCAGCCCAGGCTGACTGCAGCTGGACCTCAGGGTGCAGCGCCCTCCTCGCAGGCGCTCACCAGCCATTTGAGGGATGCGGAAGACATCCGTCCTCCCGAGCAGGGTGGGGGCGCTGGATGCTACTCACAGTCCAGGGCTGCCCCAGGGGCACAGAGGCCCAGGGCCAGGGAGAGCAACCCCCTCAGCTGCACCACAAGAACACTGCAGACGCCTCTGTCCTCGGCCCCCAGCTCCCCTCACCGGCGTGGCTGCCGCCCATAAGCCCCCAACTCTGCCCAGCAGAAACCTGAAGGCAAATTCTCCCAGAACGTGAAGGCCTGGTGTGCGCTGGGCCCCTGACGCGCCCCCTCTCCAGGCCAGACTATGATATACCCTCCCCCCAACCAGGTGGGGACATAGGCGGAAGGAGACTGGCTGCACCCAGCCTGGCAGTGCCAGCCCCTCCCCCGGCGCTCGAGCTGCCTCTGCAGCAGTCTGGCCAAGGTCTTTACTCCGCAGAGACCCGCCGAGCACCCCGAGTGGGGGGGCCTGTGGCGGCCTGGGCACACGGCGGTGGTGGGTCTGCAGCCCTCCCTACGCGAGGCGGAATTGGCCCTTTCCTGAGCCTCTTGAAGGCCGCAGGCGCTCCGCCACTGTGGTCAAAGCCTCCGCACCCCCGGCAAGCTCGCGGCACGGACGACCTTCTCCAGTTCCGGGCCCCAACGTGAGGGGGGTGCTGTCCGGGGGGGTGGGGCGTCTTGGCCTCGCGCGGGGGTCGGACAGATGCCCGCTGGATCTCCAACGGCCCTGCTGGGTCCTTAATTCATTACCCCTCCCCCCACCCAGATAAGAAGCAATTGCAAGGAGAAAGGCGGCTAATCGGTGGCAGGGCTTGGGCCGGGCCGGGGTGCTTCGGGCGCTGCGAGAAGCGGGGCAAGGGTTCCTCTCTGCAGTCCGTGGTTGCCCTGCGGGCTGGTCTTGGGGCCGCCACCCCGCGAGCCGAGTCCGCTCACCTCCCGGCTACCTCCCTCTTGCCGGGCGCCCGACAGGCGCAGCCCCCCGGGCGCTCCCGACGTGGCGCTCCCCCGGGCCGGGCCGGGCCAGGCGCAGGGCTCCGTGCCGGTGACCCTCCTCCCCGCCGGCAGCTCCCGCCCGGCGTCCCCGCTCACCTCGCTCACGCTCGCCTTTGGGGCGCACCGGGGCACCGCGCCGCCCTCAGCGCGCCGGGTCGGCTGCGCCGCCCATGGGCCCGGCGGGGACCCGCGCAGCCGGGGCAGGGGCCGGGGGAGTGTGCGGGCCGCGTCGCCGTCGCCGCCGTCGTCGCCGCGGCCGCCACGGGGAGCGCTCGTTCGGGCCGGGGCGCGCGCACTGCGGGCGGGCACGCGCACTCGCGGCGCGCATCCCACCCCGCGGCTCCGCGGGCGCGGCCGGTGCTGCTCCGGCTCCGGCTCGGCTTGGGCTCGGGCGTCCGGGCTGGGGGCGCGGAGCCGGCTCCGCGGAGAGTGACAGGCCCGGGGCGGAGGGCGGGGCCGCCGGCGGGGATGAGGTCATGCCGAGCGAAAAAAGCCCCTGACGTCACCTGCAGCCAATCAGCGCGCGCGGCTCCGGGGCAGGTGACGTCAGCCGGAGCCCAGCTTTGGGTGCAGATGAGAGGCGGCGGCCGCAGGGGGCGGGGGCCGGACTCGCCGCTGCTGCCCGCCGCCCTCCGCCCTCTGCCCTCACCCGGCACCCGGGCACTGGTTTTTAAAGGGACCGCGCGGCGTCCCGATGCGGGGATCGGGACCCCCACCTCCAGGAAGCCTTCGCAGCCCCGGCGCTCTGCCTTGCCCTGGGAACCCAAGCCTCGCTGCGCAGAGGCTCGCTGAGGGTCCAGCTGACCGGGTCCCACGCGGGGATCCTCTCTTCGCGGGACGGGCCACAGCTGGCGCCGGCGCCCGCCCCCCGCGACCCCCCCC
>PVJD01017850.1:0-16274 GCA_004026545.1 Mormoops blainvillei | reverse complement strand
CACACCGCAGTCAGTCCATGTCTGCGAAAGCTGGCCCTTGGCACCGTCCTCTCTAACATTTTGTTCAGCACGTCTGTGTTCCGAAAATGTTCCCTTTCCCCTTCTCAGTGTTCCTCCCTCCACAGCGCTCAGTATCTCAGCTTTTTCCTGAACTGCTTTGTCTCCTAAGGAATCAGAACACATTAGCCCAAGGCCTGCTTCTCTTTCCCCACAACCCCCCGCCCCCCCTCCCCTGCCAGCCGGGAAGCACTAGGTCCTCCCTGTCTCACTGCCAGTGAAGAGCCAGGGGCCAAACTGCCCTCGGAGAGGGATTCCAGCGGCAAGTGCCAGTCACAGCGTGGTCACACGGTGGGTGGCGCCTCAGTGTCCTTGTCCCTGTCAAGCGTCACTCGGCCAGCCCTTCACTGCGTGTGGGGAAGCTCCAAATCTGTTTTCACAGCTTCGACACCCTCCATGGCCAGAAAATGAGTGTCTTTATTTGTGAGAGGTCGGGGCAGCTCCGTGTTGTTCTGTGTGGCTGGGACAAAGGCCCCAGGGCCTGCGGTGGGAAACAGGACCGGACCAGTCGATGGGGGGCTGGATCTCAAGTGTGGAGGGACAGGCATCAGGGAAGCACTTTCCGCTGAGACGTAACCTGACCCCCTTCTGAAGTTCACTGAAGGCGTCGTCAAGATGGTAGAGGGAGCGGCAGGCGGTAGGCCCGGGAGCCAGGTTACAAAGCTGCCTCATTTACCTAATAATACAGTAATGGTGGCGCCTTCTCCCTGGACTAAGCGCCTCCCTGGTACGAAGCTTCATGCACATCCAGTCCTGACAACTGAGTGCCGCAGGCATCGCTGAGCCCGTTTCACAGAGGGAGCACTGGGGCTCAGAGAACGGAAGAGACAGCACCGTGTCACAGCTGAGGCTGGACCCAAAGCCCCCCGCTTCCCCCACCGAATGCCACCTACTACCCGTAGCCCCCCCCATCCAGGGATACATTAAGAACCTGTACTAAGTCAGTGGCTATGGAAATTGAGAGCAGGAGGTTGAAATGGTAGGACTTGGTGATTGGCTTTGAGGTGGAAGAAATGAAGGAAGAGGGAACCCCGAATGACCCCCACGGTTTGGTTTTATCTGACTGATTAATAGGGATACAGTTTACAAATACAGGCCACCATAGAAAATGCAGGCTCGGTGAAATGGCCCTTTCCCATATGTGAAAGAAGAGACTAGCCAGTGCCTACACCTGGAAGGCGTTTGCCAAGTGGCGAGGAAGGTGGTTTTGGAGGTGGTGGTGGCAGAGGTGGTGGTAGAGGTGACGGTGATGGTGGCGGTGATGGTGGTAGCAGGCCACAGAGAAGCAAAAGCAACAGGAGTGTAGACAAATTGTTGTCATCCTGATAATCCTTGCACACTTTCCCCCTTCTCTGGTCGAGAGGGAAATCGTGCTGCCAGAGAGGGCAGAAATCCCATGCATTCGGTGACTGGGGTCTGAGTCCGTGTCTGGCAGACTAAGCAGAATCCACCGTCACATACTTACCAGTGGTTCCTGGGAAGGAACAAAGATAACATATAATTACATCTGTGGTGATAGGGATTTGGCTTTTCCTGAGACACACTTGGAGACCCCTAAAAAAACCTAATCGAACGTTAAACCCGTTTTGCCAAGATGCTCTCCCTGCACTTAGAGCCGAAGAGCAGTACAACGAGAGCACAGAGCTGCATCCTTCCCATGCAGTTACCTCTGCAGCGAGCGTCTCTCCCGCCGGAGGCGCCGTGTCTGGGGCAATGCTGGTGTTCGGGAACTGTCGGGTGACTGGACGAACTAATGGGGCAGAGCAAGAGATGGCGGAAGGTAAAATGGAAACGTGTTGCACTGCTGAGTTGAAGTGAGTTTATCACCAGCTTGATTTAGAAATGTTTGCTAAGTTCACAGTACATAGCATCCTGTAATCTATTAACGGAATTAATAGAAAGCATGTACTTAAAAGTGTCAATGTGTAGGACATGAACATCCAATGGATTCTGAATGATTAGGTGTGCAAACCTCAGTTCTTAATCAAGTAAATATAAATTAGGCTAGCAGTGTTCATAAAACATGGCAGCTAAATAACAGAAGACGAGAAAGAAGCCACATGAAAACAAGTGAATCCCATTAGCGTCACCATCACACTCTTGCTTTTTCTAAACAACAATGGTCTTTGGATCAAGATTCTGAAGAAAACCTTTGTGGAAAGAACCAGACCTCAGGTACATGAATTCGTTCTCTAGCACCCCCAAGAAGCAACCCCCTGGCCTCCGCCGCCATTCTGCCGTAAGAGCTATGGTGGACAGTGTTATATGTGTGCACCCATGTCACCCTCTCACACCTGTGGGTTCCTCAAGTGGTATTTTCGTGTGAAAGCCACCAAAAGAGGAAAAGGGTGGCCAGGAAGCTGGTGTTGCCTGCAGAGAGATAATCAAAAAAGGGTTGGTGAGTATTCTCCCTGGCAGACTTTGGTCAATTCCTCCATGTATTTTTCTAGGAAATGTACAGAATCTTCCCTAAATCTGTTTGTTGTTGTAATGAATCTAAACAGCCCTGGAGCACCTTGGTGATCTGACTTGGAAGTAAATAGATGAAAAGCGTGGGCACACAGGCACCTTGCTGTTCTGTGAGGGGGAGAGAAGGAGGAACAGGGGAAGGAGGGGCTCCTGTCTTGGCCTGCAACAGTGAACTCAGGCCTGGTCTCCCTGTGCCGCGTGCAGGGGTTGGATTGGGAATGTGTTTCTCTCTACAGAGCATGTAACTTTGGCCAGAAAGGGCTGTGCCAGCGTGGGGCGGGGGCCCAGCTAAGCCCTCTGTCGCATATCCTCAGAGCACTTGCTGGGGCCGCCCTTTGGTGGTGACCGATCTCATCAGCCTCCGCTCTCATCCCTCTTCGTGTCACCGCCTGCAGGTCACTGGGGTCTTCTTCCAGTCGCTGAACGCGAGCTCCCTCCCACAGGATGGTCTCCACCCACACCTTTCCTTCTGCTGGGACTGCTCTGCAGTCTAACCTTTCTGTCCCATTAGCTCAACCCTCCTCATCCTCTAGGTCTCAGGGCTCCCCTGAGACACCGGAGCAGGGCCGGTGCGCCGGGGGACCAGCTCAGACTCTGAGCCTTCCAGCACTGCTGCAGTGGGCACTGTGGCGGGACTGGGTCTGCCCTCCTTCACACACCGAGAGCTCCGTGTGGACACAGAGCCTCCCCTTCTTACTCAGGAAGTACCCTCATCCAGTGAACCCTTCTGTAGCTTTCCAGAGGCTGCAGGGCTTCACCAGTATGGCCTGGACACGTCCGAGAATGGGGTGAGGTGGGGATAATAATAGGTCATGACCAACAGGTCAATAATAGTTAGCAACCATGTCCTGTTCTCAGCAAAGTTACTCTGAGTTTATACGGGTTTTTGTGAGGAGTAAGTGAGGAGTATATGCCCTCGGCACACAGTGAGTGCTCAGTAAATGCTGGTGATTTCCTGAGCCCAGGAAGGTCCTTATGGCACCTTCCCAGGTCTCTCTGGGCCTGAGAATTCTCGGGCCTATTGAAGCATGGGGTTTAAATATAGCAAACAGCCCTGGCTGCTGTGGCTCAGTGGATTGAGCGCTGGCCTAAGAACCAAAGGGTCGCTGGTTCGATTCCCAGTCAGGGCACATGCCTGGGTTGCAGGCCAGGTCCCCAGAGGGGGTGCGTGAGAGGCACCCACACACTGATGTTTCTTTCCCTTTCTTTCTCCCTCCCTTCCCCTCTCTAACAGTTATAAATAAAACATTTAAAAAAATAAAGTTTAGCAAACAAGTCAGGGTGCATTCTCGTTCCACATCATTTGGACAGAAAACGTAACGGAAGGACCATAGGCCAAATATCGGCAGAGATTCCTCATCCCTAAGAATCAACTGACCGAGGGCAGAACTTTCCACTTCCGTTGCAGCAACATCTAGATAAACTTAAAAGAGGCCAAATGCGTTTCCTGCCTCAGATTCAGGAAGCCTCAGGCACCGTCTGGGGGAGGCCCTTCCTGCTCTACGCAGAGCAGGCTATCTCCCGCTCCCTCACTGCTTTCCACGTGGGGCTTCCCCGCCATGCATGCCGCTGTGGAACTTTCTGGAGTCAGCTCACAGCCATTCAGAGAGGATCAGCACCCACGGATGGTTACACAGAAAGAATGTGCTCCCCGTCTCCAGGTGGCAGGAGGAGAGGAGCCTCTGCCTTCCCCTCCTGGGCCCCTGCAGGGAGGAGGCTCTCTGTCTGATGAGAACGGGGTTGAGAAGCGGGCTTGCTATGATACTCTCGAAAACAGGAGAGCGTGCTCTCAGGCTCAGCTCCTGCTGGATCAGGTCTGTTTGGGAGGATTTGTTTGTGTTGTCTGTTTTTCGGTCCAGAGCCCTTGCGTTGGAGAAGAGCAACACTACAAAGTGTGTCCTGGAGGTCAGAGCCGGGCGGAGACAGAAGGCCTTTTCCAGAAGAGCCCAGCCCGTGCTTTGCAGCGCCTGGACGTGATTTGCCCATCAGCCACGGTGGACACAAGACAGACGAGCGCCTGAGCTGCGACATGTTCCGTGGCCCAGGAGGTGAGACTCACGCTGTCACCCAAGCGGGGACGGCTGCCTGTGACATAGCAACTCAGGCCGCTCCTTTGGCCCTCCTTCCTCCTGCAGTGACAGACCTCCACCCTGGCCGGAAGAAGCCCGGAGTTAAGCCTCCGGGGCCGCTCTCGGCTTTCTGCCCAGGGATTCCAAACCACAGCAGCCGAAGTCTGGACTTCTGGAAAAGTACTTGGCAGGAAGCACACGCAGATGGCCAAACAAACTCATGTATCTGCTTGTAACTGAACGAGCAGCCAAACAAATGGGAGAGAAGTAAAAGAACAAAGCGTGGGAAAACTCACTGACATCAGTCTTACCCGCCTATCAAGCCACATCGGGCAGAATCACCTGTCACGCCACACAGACACGCCAAGGGCTTTGGAAAAAGACAAAACTCAAACGTGAGGTTAGACTCACTATGCATAAGCGGCAGCTGGTGGGGAAGGCAGGAAAGATGAATGCAGCTTTGGGGCACAGTTTGGAACACAGTCTTCTGGTCACTACGTCAGAGACAGCAGTGGGGTCCAGGCTTACCGTCCCTGGAAAGGTGACGAATCGAAGGACATATGCTTGTCGCCTAGATCGCTCCCCACCCCCACCCTTCCCCCGTGCTCCCCCGATGTTGCCTTGGCAATTCTAATTAGTATTCGTAAGAGAAATGCACTGCGTCTCAGCATCTGCCTCTCATCACGGCTACATCTGGCCTTCGGGGCCACCCTCAGAGACCAAGGGTCCACAGTGTGGGTGGGTAAGGGGGCTGGACTTCAGGGCTGTGCTCACGCGGAAGTTCTCGGGGGCCCTGCCTTCTGAGCGAGGGACCTCCGTGACAGTGACTCATAAGCGTCCTCAGGCTGGGTCATTGGCCCCACGTGGGTAGGTACAACCGGATATCCAACACCAGAGGGTCAGTCTTCACACCTCCGGGGTTTTAGTAATGGCTTATAATTATTCAAATTAAGCTGAAACACTGAGTTCTGTTCTCTATTGATGCCAGAGCCTCCTATCTGGGGCAGAGCCTGCTCCCCCACCCTCTTCTTTGTGAACAGAAACACCCAGCATTAAGCTGCATGATTATTTCCAAATATGCAGTGTCTCTGCACGGGAAAGGATTGCACTTCCTTACTCGTTACCATCAGCGTGGCCACGGATGTGCTCTGGCCAATGGCGTGTGACTGGAGGTGATGCGCGCCCGTGTGAGCATGCGCACTGACAGCCGGCCTGTGGCCCGCCGCCCACTCCTTTCCCACTGTCGTGACACTAGCAGCCTTCCAAGTTACAGAAGGTCCAGCCCCTTGGTCCCAGCACCAGGTCAACGGCTGGCCCACCACAGGCATGCGAAGTAGGCAAAAAAATAAAGCTTTGCTATTGTTAGCTACCGAAATTTGGCAATAACGCTGCCTAGTCCCCATAATCGACACCAGAATAGACATCATTGGCTTTGGTTCAGCAGAAGCAGGGACCAATATCAGAGGCTGGAGGGATGTCAACCTATGTTATGCAGTAGTGAAAATTTAGGTAAAATTGTCATCTGAAGTAACCAGGAGGGCAGACAATGTCCCTAATGTATCTGTAGCTTTAGGCAAAAAGGCAGGAAAACAAAATAGTAATAGGAAGATTTGACAGCCCTTGGGTGTAGTTAGGAGGTACAAGGAAAGAAAGAGCTACTCTGTCTCCAGTCAGAGTTGAAAGGGAATAGAATGTCCATAAATTCAGACACTTGGCGCAATTAAATGATGCAAAAGATAAAAGGTAGCCCTGGCTGGCATGTTTCGGTTGGTTGGAGCATCGTCCCATAAAATGAAAGGTTGTGGGTTCGATTCCCAGTCAGGGCTCATGCCCTGGTTGCCGGATTGATCTCCTGTTGAGGCGCATACAGAAGGCAACCAATCGATGTTTTTCTCTCACAAAGAGAGAGGTGTTCCTCTCTCTCTCTCCCTCCTTCCCCCACCCCTCTCTCAAAGCAATGAAAGAATGTCCTCAGGTGAAGATTAAAAAAAAAAGAAGATAAAAGGCCAAACTGAGTAAAGCTTTGAAATGATAGCACCCCCTTGTGCAGGGGCCCCCATCAGTGACGTGGCCACAATGCCTTTGGTTAAGACAGCTGAATTCATTCAAGTGATCAGTAGTAAGTCTTTTCCTTTGAGAAGAATGGCCCAAGGAAAAAGAGACTGAGGCTGCGGCCATGCCAAGGAGGGGCGCGTGGTGAATTCAGTCACATCTAGAGAGAGCAGCATGTCTCAAAAAATGCAGGCATGGTAACTGACAGTGGGTCTGGCTGGAATAAATACAACTAAATTTTGAGAGCATGACACTGACAGGAGAGCCACCAACTCAGGCTGAAGGCAGCCGTCAGTTGAGATATAAGACCTCCCTTGGGTGGGGGTGATGGAAGCGTGATGGAAGCATAAGACATCCCTGGTTTTTTCCCCCTTCTAAATACAAAAACTCGGTATCTACCCACGAATATATGTGCCTCTGTGGGAGTTGTGGGCTGCAGCCCCGTACGCCAAGGGGCCCGGAGGGGTCTTGCCCAGCAGTGTGTCAGGTAATAGATAGATGGGCTTTGGTGCCAGCGGTGGAAACTGCAGGAGGTCGTGGCCCCATCACCAAGGTCCCGGAGTCCTGCAGAGCACTGAGGGGGGCAGCCACAGATGGATGAGTAAGCTTTGTGAAAGCCCAAGTTTCCGGAGGAGAAGTTCCAGTACCCCTTTGGAGAAAAAACAAAAACAAAAAACAAATGAACAAAAAAAAAAAAAAGAAAACGAGTTTGCACACATTAGAGTGGACACGAGGACCAGCATGACCGTGCCAGCATCCCATTTCCCCCAGGGCAGCACAGTTTAGGGCGAAACAGATGACCTGTGATATTGCCCAGGGTTTGTCCCATGGGGCAAAGGGAGAGCCGGTGAGTGATGCCCAGTGTCCCTGCCAAGGGACTCAGTTCTGTCTCTCCTGGCATCCAGACGATTAAGGTGGGAGCTCCGTGACTGGGGGGGAGGGAACAGAACAAGAGAGCGGCATATAAGATTCCCAGAGGACATTAAAGGGACATAGTACCTGCTGGTGGCATTTTGGACTTCACAGGGAACCCACCCATGAACCATGGGGAAAATCGCACCCATGGGTCCTCCTGAATGGCCCACCAGCACCCCAGTCAGTGCATCACAGGCCAAACCCACCCCTTCCCCCCTGCCCTCGGCACTGCCTCCCGCACCGGAGGGTGCTGGCAGGAGAGAGCTCTGGGAGACAGAGCACAGAGCACGTGCAGAAAACAGGCCCGGTCTGCAGCAAAGGGAGAAGCCACAAACTTGAGCTGTAGTGCCACCCTCAGGAATGCGAAAGAAAGGCCCTCAGCCGCCACCCACTGCACTGGAGGGGCAGAGAAGACAGAAAGCTGACAATTCTGCTGCAAAAGGGGCCAGGAAGGCGCCAGAGCCATACCTTCGGCTACATGAGCCTAGTAAACATTTATAGAACGCTCCATTCAACAGCATCAGAACACATGCTCTTTTCCAAGTTCACACGGAATATTCCCTGGGCTGTATCATATGATAAAACACAAAAGAAATCTTAGCAAACTTAGGATTGAAATCATGCCAAGTATCTTCTCTCACCACAATGGTATTAAGCTAGAGATGTATAAGGAGGAAGTCTGGAAGTTATAGAAATATGTGGAAATGTAACAATGCACTCCTGAATAACCAATGAGTCAAAGAAGAAATCAAAAAAGGAAATTTTTTAAAATGTCAAATGAAGTTGGAAACACAACATATCAAAACCTATGGGAATGCTGCAAAAGCACCTCTAAGAGGAAGTTTATAGTGATCATTGCGTATATTAAGAAAACTATCTCAAATCAACAACCTAAATTTACACCTCAAGGAACTAGAAAAAGATAAACTAATCCACAAATTAGCAAAGGAAGGACATAACAAAGGTCAGAGCAGAAAGAAATGAAATAGTGACCATAAAAGTAATAAAAAAGATCAACAAAGCCAAGAGCTGGTTTTTGAAATGATAAACAAAATTGACAAACCTTTAGCCAGACTGAGAAAGAAAGAGAGAAGACTCAAATAAATGATCAGAAATGAAAGAGGAGACATTTCAACTGATACCAGAAGTACAGGGTCCTGCAGAAGTAAGGCCTGCTTGGGTGTGGTTGGTACAGTAATAATATGGGTGTAATACTTTATAGTTTTAATTTGAACACTTCGCCTAAAATGTAAAAGGTGTGCTTGAGTGTGATATTGTTATGTTTTTGTAATAGAAGATTTTGTAAGAAAAAGGGGCATTATCTATACCAGACCTTGTATATGGAACCATGAGACGCTAGTGTGCATCGTTATAAGCCAATGAATTGAATAACCGAGGAAAAATAGATAAATTCCTAGAAACATACAATGCACCGAGCAAAGCCGAATCATGGAGCAACAGAAAATATGAACAGGCCAATAGTGGGTAAGGAGATTGAACCAGTAATTTTTTTTAAAAACCTCCAAAAAAGGAAAGCCCAGGACCAGACAGATTTACCAGTAAATTTTAGCAAACATTTAAAGAAGAATTAACGCTCATGCTTCTCAAACTTTTCCAAAACACTGAAGAGGAGGCAATACTCCCAAACTTATTTATGAGGCCAGTATTACCCTCACACCAAAGCCGGTTAAGGGCGCGACAAGAAGAAAACTGCAGACAAATATTCCTGATGAATGTAGATGCAGAAATTCTCAACACAAGGTTAGCAACTTAAAGTCAGTAGCACATTCAAAGGTTCATACACCATGACCGGGTGGAATTTATCCCTGGGACGCAAGGATGGCTTAACATACGCAAATCAATCAATGCGATAAACCATATTAATAGAATGAAAGATGAAGGTCATGTGATCCTCTCAATAGATGCAGAAAAAGTATTTGACAAAATCCAACATTCTTTCATGATTAAAACTCTCAGCAAACTGAGTATAGAAGAAGCATACCGCAGTGTACTAAAGGCCATATATGACAAGCCCACCGCTAACGTCGTACTCAACGGCGAGAAGCTGAAAGCTTTTCCTCTAAGATCAGGAACAAGACAGGAGTTCCACTCTCGCCAGCTTTTTCAGCATTGTCCTGGGGGTCTTAGCTAGAGCAATCAGACAAGACAGAGGTACAGAAGGCATCCAAATCAGAAAGGAGGGAGTAAAATTGTCTTTATTTGCAGCTGATACGATCTTACATATAGAAAAGCCTCAAGACTCAACCAAAAACGGTGAGAACTAATCAATGAATGCAGTGAAGTTGCAGAGTATAAAACCAACACGCAAAAGTCAGTTGTATTTCTGTGCTGTAACAGAGAAGGGTCTGTGCTGAGCCTGGTAGGCCACCTCTGCTTCGAGCTCCAAGGGTCTTCGTTTGGCTCAGGGCATGGGTGAGTTTCCACAGGGCTCCACTCTTCTGTCTCCCTCCTCGGCAGGCTCTCATGTTTAAGGAAGTCAGTGGCCAACGCCGAGTATTATAATAGGTTGGAAAAGTATACACCACCCACAGGGGGCGGGCACCGCAAAGTTACAGGCAAGCAGTGGCAAGGGAGCAAGTGGGACTGGGTAATCCAATCCACCGTGTCACACACTGTGTTACCTACAGGGGAGAGTGTCTTAATTGTATCCGCATCATGTGACTGTGAAATTAAGCACAGCGGAGGAAGAAGAACACAGACCTCCTGTTTCCGTAGACCTAGCTCCAAGGCATTTCTAACTCTAGGACCTCAGCCGTTTCATTTCATTCTCTGAGCCATGTTCTCTTAGCTCTAAAAGGAGATTTACAAATCAAGTAAGAAGGCAGCTTGCCCACAGTGGGCAAGCAGAAGAAACTTCCTCTTCCATTCTTGTATTCATGGAAGCAGGGTACAGATTATAAATGAATCGGACGTAGCCCGAGCCAACACTCTTTTGCTGCCCCTGTACACGGCGGCTGGAAAACCTGCCCGGCCTGTCTGGCACTCGCCTGGCGGAACTCGAGGCCGATCAGCGGCGCCCGCGAGGCTCCCTCTCTTCCAGGTGTGAATGTTGGGTGTGACGAGCAAAGCTCTCTAAGAAAGCAGGCTGCTTAAAGGCTGTTATTTCCTGAAGGGAGCTACTGAGAAGTCTTTTATTCTGAATCTTGAATTAAAAATAGCAATCACTTCCGGTACAACCTCACGTGTCCAGAAAAATCTGTTGCTTTTTTTCTTTAAAAGAAATTTTTTTTTTTGAAGGTACAAAACACCGATGGGGTCCCCGGTTACCCTTTGTAACAGTGCTTTTGATGTTTTGATTTCCCTAAATCTCCAGCTGGAGCGATTGCTGGAGGTACTGGATTATGGACACCGTTGTTCTCGCCGTTTATGGGCTTGTTTCAGGCAGCGGGTGGCCTGACAGAGGCTCTTGCTCACCAAGGGTTTGAAATGCCGGGCAGAAATCGCGGGGGAAAAACATGCTCTGGGCGAAAGTCTCTCTGCTCTGACCTCACTGCCCCAGGCAGCCCCACACACCAAAGTGGTGTCTCTGCAGCAGGGGAACTACTGGCTGTGAGCAATCTTCTTCCTGCAAACATTACTTGCAGAAGGAGTGAGTCAGGCCTTTGGCCTGAGATCAGGATCAAGAAATTCTCACATCGCCTGGGGGCTTGTGAAAGCCATGCTCTGCTAAAGATCTTTCCTTAGAGTCTGGGCAGGAAGAAATTTGAGAGATCGGCTAGGAGTCAAGCGTATAGATGAAGATAGATGTCTTTTCTGGAATCTTCACTTTAGAACCACAGGTTAAAGCTGGAGCCCTCGCTGTCATCAGTCTCAGAGAGGCAGGGCATGAGAGCGGGTGGGGGTGGGGCCACCCCGGAGCCCCACGCAGCTCATCTCTGTGGCTGGAGGGTGGCCGCGAGCTGGGTCTCAGGGCCCTGGGGACGAGCCCCGATGTGGTAGGGGCGGCCTTTCCCTCGCTCGTCGTGGTTTCCCCGTGCAGGTCGTTTCCTTCTTAGAGATTACACTGACCTCTAGCGCCTCCATCTGTGTGTTTGCTAATTCATTTTTCATTCTAATAAACATCCTACTGAGGGACAGCTGTGTGCCAGGACTGGTCTGGGAGCCAGGATTTGAAGTGAGCGCTTCACTATTGGCTTCCGAAGCAGTGGCCTGGGGGAGGGAGAGAGGACCGGACACTGTGCCCTGGGCACTCTAGGAGGGCACAGTGGACGGCACCCAGCTCTGAAGTCAGAAGGTGTGAGCCCCACGGGACCAGGGACAGCTCCCCAGGGAAGGAGGTGTTTGAGCTCTGAACAGGGGTGTGGACTCCATGGGCAGCCAGGCAGGGCCAGAGGCAGCCCCCCGCCCCGCCGCTGGAGCACAGCCCTGCTCAGGGAACAGCAGCTAGACCAGGCTGGCGGGCAGACGGCGCGACGAGAAAAGTCGTGGAAGTAAGACTGGAAAGGGAAGGTGGACCCAGAAGCTCGAAGGTCTTGGAGGAGCTCAGGGTAGGACACTTGAAGACAAGGTGGAGAAAAGGGGGAGGTGCCTGAATAGAGGAAAGATAGAATATTCCAGCATATCGCTTATAGGTCGGATAGATAATAGGATATCACTTTAGTTCCCACAGTCCTGGCAAGAGCGAGGACGACTCTTAGAGATATTTCCGAGGTGAAGTCTATTCACTGTGGCGACGGATAGAAAAAGGCCACAGCAACCACACCAGGTTCTCCAGTCGGCTGACGGCGACACTAACAGGAACGCCAGAGCCAGGGAGATGTGCTGCCCAGGGGCAGGGCTGTTGAGATTTTGGTTCCAGATACTGTGTTAGGTTTTAGCACAGCGTCTTATACATAGCAGGTGCTCAACAAACATTCACTGAATAAATGGACAGGTGAGCGAACTTGTATTTGAATATGTAATTAATGCAAAAAAATACAATAAATTCAACCTTTCCTGTAATCAAAGGAATGCAAAATACGATAACCACATACAGCGGGTTCTCAAATAACATTGTTTCATTCAACATAATTTCAGTGTTGTTGAGCGGCTGTAGGAACTTAACCCTTGTTAAAATTGGTTTCATTGTATGTTGTTTCACTTAAGCAAGGACTTGCCGTACAATTTTTTGATAAATAAATCAAATAAAAACGCTGGCTCGGACACTGTGAACAGGCAGTTCCGTCCAGAGCGGACGGGAGCGTGAATTAGAAGGGCAGTTAGCCACAAAGAGCTCGCAGAATCTCGTTCCAGGGACTGGCCCCGAGAGCACAGTCCCGACTGTAGAACAATCATTTGCTCTGGTCACAAGAATTATAAACCCTCTCAATAGGGTATCGATCAACTTCATCAGGCCCTATTCCTAGAATGGAATGATGTTTGAAAAGATGGAAAGACTCTTATTTTTATAATTCTGTGGCAAATCTGGTCTGAGCTCAATAGTATTAATGGTGGTTCTCTCTGGAAGGTGTGCATTTACGACATCATCACAGGAACCTGGGGAAGCAGAAAAGTTCAAGGTAGAGAGTATTACCTATTTTTATAATTAGAGGAAAGAAAACCACTATCTTTTTAGAGAGAGCGAGTTTCACTTTTCTGATTCAGCCCCTGCTCCGTGTTCATACAGGCTTGTTTGATGGGTTGGTGAAAAGGCTTCCATGTTTTCCCATGGCTCCTTTCTGCTGAGCCCTCAGGGCAGAGTGGGGACACTGGAGACCCAGGCTCCCTCCCCTGGCCTCAGAAGGTACAAGAGACCCAGGCCCTCCTATCTCCTGGTACCCGCTTCCTCCAGCAGCCTTGTGGAAATAGTGTCCCCAGATAAAGCCCCAGAACTGAGAAACAGAGCAGCCAAGAATTCCTCCAGAGAAAGAAAACTAGAGAAAACAATGCGATGGGGCCTTGAGGACATAGTGAGTCGGGGGAGGCAGGCCTTGTCCTCCCGTGTCCCATGGAGTCCCAGTCACGATCCTGGGGGAGACAGGCGCGTGGGAGTAGAGTAGCCCCTCTTGAAGCGGGACCCATGAACTAAATGCAGGTCAGTCTTCCTGCAGAGTTGCGGTCCGCTCCGCCGGTGCCTTGGCTGTCTGGTTCAATGTGTTCAGACCCACGGAATTTATTCCTTTGGTGAAAACAATGCACAGAACTCCCCCTTCCTCTCATAAAAATCTTATAGAACTAGAATTTCTCTTTTTCACCTGTTTGCAAAAGAAATCTGAAACAGTCACCCTCTTGTATTATATTTGGAACTCCGCCCAGTCTTTTGGAGAAGTGTGTAACTTGATTTTTTAGTGGCTGGTTCCGGGAAGAGCGATATCTGCTGGGCTCAAGTCGCAGAGGGCAGCAAGGAAGTCTTCCTGAGATGCCCACACTTACCCTCTCCGTCCAGCCGCAGATTAAACTGCCAGGTCGTCGGGACGTGCACTTGGCCTTGGACCCAGGACACGAAAGGATTAGGACAGAGCCAGGGAGAGCCTGGCAGTCCTTCTGGAGACGCTTGGTCTCCTGCTTGCCTTTCCGGGAAGTCTGCTTCCTGCGGGGCAGGCTCCGAACACGCCCACCCCAGGCTGTGTCTGTGCGCGTCCCGTCCCCGCTGAGTCGTCGCTGACTCCTGGTGGCCCTATGAATGAGTGACGTCCACAGTGCCTGGTCCTCACAGCCGTACTCGGTTCCTGTAGACTCAGCCTGTAGCTTCTTTCCTGGAGTCAGCCACCTCAAACGTGGCCTCCCTATCTCCTGCGGCCTCCTGTTTTTCCCAGGATTACTGTCTTTTCTAAAGAAACTGCCTTCTCATGATGTGCCCGAAGTGGGGCAGCTTCAGTTTCGTCATTTTTGCCCCAGTGATGTTTCAGGCTGATTCGCTGTAGGACCCACTTGGTCGTCTCTCTGCGGCCCAGCGTGTCTGTAGGGGTCTCCTCTGATCCCATATTTCAAACTAATCCATTTCTTTTCCCGTCAGCCTTTTCCTAATGTTTATTATTTATAGTCTCTTAATTTATGAGAAATTTTAAGAAAAGACAATGGAAGAAGAAGGAACTGATATATATAGATACAGTGCTAGAGGGTATAATTGAGGAGAACGACCTTGAACTGTTTAATTAGAGAATGCCCTGTACAATAGCATCATAACTTCTGATTTCAAGTGTTTATCAGAAGTTTTATATTTATTAATTTTAATGATAATAAGTAAATATGTGTTTGGTTTCTCAAATTAATTTATATTGAAAAACTAAAAAAGTTCTAGGATACCCTAAAGTGAAGGCTTTCTCTTTTTCATGGCTCTAGCTCGTGGCACATGGTGACAGGCAAGCTGCTTCTCACCAGAGCTGGTGGCGGATACAGGGGTCCTCTCACCCCCACGCAGCGCTGGGCTGGACCACGTTTCACGGCCAGCTCTCCAGCAGCTTCGCAGCATCTGCCAGTTTCCGCAGTGTAAACGCTCCCACCTCGGGGATCTCAGGTCTCCAGTGGGGTGTTTGGGAGAGACGCACACGTTGGTCTCGTGAGCCAGCAGGAGTGGGCGTGCGCACGGCTCATAGCCGCGTGCGTCTCATAGGTTTCTACTGTGAGTGGGGAAGGTCATACCAGGTGTATTTATTGCTGGAGGAAATATATTGAGTTTTTGCTTACGTTTGGAAGGGAAAACAAATTTGAAAAATGTGCACTTGGATTTCAGGGAAAGGCTTATAATCCCTTTTTTTCAAAGAAAGATTGCTAGCTCTGGCTGGGCGGCTCTGTTGGTTGGGGCCTCGTACCTACATCAAAAGGTTGCAGGTTCGATCCCCAGTCAGGGCATATACCTGGGTTGTGGGCTCGATCCCTAGTTGGGGCACGTGCTGGAGGCAACCGATTGATGTTTCTCTCTCTCCCACTTTCCCTCTCTCACTCTCTATCCCTTCAGAGGATTAAAAAGTATATACATTTTTGTTTATTTGCTCTTTTAAATGTGAAGAGAAGGAAGTGAACAACTACATATTCAATATGACTGATTTATTTTTAATTATAAACTTACACCTTTGTAAGAGGATTTACTTTAATTGAGGACCGTTTGAGGAGAGAATTGCAGATACTAATGATAGCTAAAGTATCTATGAGTCGTGACTGATTTGGTTTTGCCGTTCTTCAGACAAAGCCATAGAGCTCTTCTTGGGTTCACATACCCTTGGCATTGAAAATAATGTCCTTGTTTGTGGAGAATATAGGTCCTTGTTTTAATGTGTTAAAGAAATTTCACCCTCAGAACTAGAGATTTAAACATCTGGTAGCATTTTAAGTTGAAACGAGCAGGACGCCCTTTCTTGGACATTCAGGGGAGAACTGGGAAGAGGAATTTTTCACCATTTAAATGTGCAGGCACACGGTGGCGCTACAGGAGTCTTTTAAACATGTCTTTCTTGTTTTATTTAGGAGTCTTTAGAAATGAATAGTTTAAAACGTGATGTGCATTTTGCTACATGTTGGTGCCTGTCTGTGTCAAGGATCATTAAATGGGAGACAGGTGCTGAGTTAATATAAAAACGTGGTAGAAAGGCGTTCATACGGTCTTTTAAATGGTGCCCTGGCTCCCGTCCCTGCAGAGAAGCACATTCACTTTGCGCGCTCTTTCGTGGCTGCCTAGCGCTCAGGTCGGTTTCCGCTCCAGTGAGGAAGCGGGTCACAACCTCCGGGAAGGACCTTGACTTTGTCCTCAGGTCCCTGTGTGTACTTAATGCACTG
>PVJD01017849.1:0-16284 GCA_004026545.1 Mormoops blainvillei | reverse complement strand
ATTGCCAATATTTGCAAAAATGCCTTTGTCCCTCTTTTCAAACTGAAACACTTAAGCTTGTCTAGAAACTCTATTACTAATCTTTCCAATGTGCTTGAAGCAGTCCAGCATCTTCCACGCCTGGAATACCTTGATCTCACTAACAACAGCATCGGCTTCTTGGACCACAGCCCCAGGTTGTTGGTCTCCTTGACCCAGCTGAGCCTGCAGGGGAACAAGCTAATGGACTTAAATTTCTCTGCTTTGTCACTGCCTAATGTGACCACTCTGGATGTCTCTCAGAATAGCCGCAAAGTTATCCAGCACGTGGCTCTGGAAACTCTGCCCCAGTTGAAGAGCTTGAATCTGAGTGGAACTTCGGTGAGACTAGAGACGCTTCCAGCCAAACACCTACAGAATCTACACGAAATAGATCTTAGCAACTGGGAGTTTACAGGTGGTCATTTAAACATTAACAGTGTGTGTCAGCTCCTCAGAAACTTGCCCAGGTTAGAGGCTTTGGTTTTTAGGAAAAAGGCCACTGATGCAGGGGACATAAAGCATCTCGCCAACTGTACCAGGCTGTTGTCCCTTGACCTGAGACAAAACAGTAATCTGGTTCACCTCAATAACAGTGAGTTCAATGGTATGCCTGGCCTCCAAAGGCTGCAACTGGATAGGTGCCAACTTTCCTTTGTCACCAACCAGACCTGGAGTGCCCTCCAGAACTTGACAGCCCTAGATTTGAGCCACAACAAGTTTCAAAGCATTCCAGATTTTGCATTTTCACCCTTGAGGTCCCTACAATTTCTCTTCCTCTCTAAAAATCCCATCACAGAACTCAGTGATAGGGCCTTCTATGGGCTGTATTCTTTGAAGGAGCTCAACTTGGCTGGGTGCTGGATAGTGAAAATTGACAAAAACTCCTTTGCTCAGTTTACGAATTTAGAGGTTTTAGACCTGGGGTACAACAATCTTCGAACTCTAAAACGCAGAACCTTTCATTTTCTGAAGAAGCTCCAAGTTCTGATTCTCTCCCAGAACCGCCTGAGCGCTATAGAGAACAATGCATTTTCCGGCCTTACTTACCTTAATAAACTTGACCTGGCATACAATATCTTGTCAAGTTTAAAGGCAGGTTTTTTCTTGGGCCTTGAAAACCTAGAAGTTTTGAATCTCAGTTTTAATAAAATTACATATGAAACCACTAGGACCTTAAAGATTCCCCCGTTTTTGAATCTGAAGACTTTGAAACAACTCAACCTCGAAGGACAAATGCATGGGGTTCAGGTCGTTCCCACCAACTTTTTCCAAGGGCTGAATGGCTTGCAGGAGCTCCTTCTTGGCAAAAATTCCATGGTATTCTTGGACCATCTCCAATTTGACTGCCTGACTAATCTCACGAAGTTGGATATCTCCGGGACAAAATCTGGAGACCGAAGTCTCCATTTAAATATTTCCTTATTCCACAAACTGAAGAGACTGCAAAGGCTGCGCCTGGAAAACAACAACATTGAGTCGCTGACTCCCGGCATGTTCTCTGGCCTGGAAAGCCTTCAGGTCTTCTCTTTGAGATTCAACAACCTACAAGTCGTTAATCAAAGTCATCTGGAGAACCTGACGTCTCTGAGGTACTTTGACCTCTATGGGAACAAACTTCAGTGCAACTGTGACAATGTGTGGCTCAAGAACTGGTCAATAAATTCGGCAAATGTTCATATCCCTTACCTCCGGAGCTACCCCTGTCAGAAGCCAAATACCCAGAATTTGATGGTAGATTTTGATGATGCTTTGTGCAATTTTGACCTGGCGAAGGTTTTCTTCTTCTGTTCCTTCAGCCTGGTCCTCACGACAATGGTCTTCTCTTGGTTCGGTGCCAAGATAACTTCATCTCTATGGTATGGGCTCTATATATTTCGGGCCTGGTACCTGGCCAAGTGGCATAGGACAGAGAAGGAGTTCATCTATGATGCCTTTGTCTCTTTCACGGCCGCTGATGAGCAGTGGGTATATGAGGAGCTTGTTCCAGCCCTTGAAAAAGACGGCCTACCTGCCTTTAAGCTCTGTCTTCACCACCGGGACTTTGAACCTGGGTTAGATGTCTTTGAGAACATTCAGAACGCCATCAACACCAGCAGGAAGACTTTGTGTGTGGTCAGTAGGCACTACCTGCACAGCGAATGGTGCCGCCTCGAAGTGCAGCTGGCCAGCATCAAGATGTTCTATGAGCACGAGGACGTCATCATCCTGATCTTCCTGGAAGAGATCCCAAACTATAAGTTATCCAGCTACCACCGACTCAGGAAACTTGTAAACAGGCAGACATTTATCACCTGGCCAGACAGTGTCCATGACAGGCCACTCTTCTGGGCTCGTATTAGAAACGCATTGTGCAACAAAACTGTGCAGAAGGACAATGTGCAGCTCATTGTGGTCGACTGACTGGAAGACTCGGTGACCCCCAAATCCAATGTTGCCCAAGGTAGGCCGAGGCTGAGGATGTGACTGAATGTACGCGTTCTGCAGGGAAAAGGACATGAGCTGCTTATGACCATCAGACCCAAGATCACTTGGTTAATATCCATTGGGCAATTGGAAGAGTGAAGGTGGCTGCTTGAGGGAGGTTCAGGAACAGTGTCCCCCACTCCGAGGGGTTAGTTGTATGGAAAGTATATTTGTTATATTAAGGGGAAGACTTGGGAGACAAGTCACCTTAAAGTCTGGCGATCGCGAGAGCCCTCGTACGTGCTTGAGACCATTGTTCAGGTAGTCTCTCCAGATCAGCTCCTGTCAAGATAGATCAAATTGCGCTTCTTTTAAGAATCTGTAACAGCAAAAAGACCACATACAGACCTCAATAAAAGCAAAAAAAAAAAGGATTCTGGTGTATTCTTCTTTAGAGCATAACATTCCAAAGGGCAGCTTTTTCCTCTGTTTAAGTCAGAGCCCAAGAGTTAAGAGAGTCCTAGTTTGGATCCATCAATTTACTTAATGGAAAGCAGCTTAGCAGTGCCCTGATGGCTGCAGAAATGACCACCTAGCTGTGATAAAACAGACTTCATAGAGCAGTTTCTGCCAGGGGTGTGGTGTCTAGTGACGTCAGGCTGCAGGCACCAGACGCGCCAGTCTTCTCCAGCAGGTAATGCCTGGCGGAAGCATCACCCAGCTTAGGGCCCATGGCTCTTGTTTTAGGCAAAAGTGCTTCAAATTCCTGTAGGAAGGACTTTCATTCAGGAAAAGTGCTACAAATACCTGGAGCAAGAGGGACCATAGGGACCCAGAGGACATCAGCCTATAGTGAGAGTAGCGTATCAGCACTTATCTTTTCTGATTGTCTCACCACAAGGACTTGGGCTTTAGTTGCTGGCTTCCTCCTCCAATCTTCCCTTGATTTCTAAGACTCTGGGAAGGGTTTGTTGAGGAAAAGACCCCAAAGGGCAGAAATTCTAGTGGCTGGGATAGCCAAATGATTAACCTCAGTGGACCGCAGCCAGGCCTCTTTGTAACTTAAATGAAGAGAGATCGGTGTGTTTTGGACAGGACCTTTGTTAAACTGTGAGCAAACACTCCAGGGCACGGAGACTGACACCGTGTCACACCCAGCGAGTGCTCGTCCCGCAGGTGCCATCCTCTCACCTTCCTCCCGTGGGTCTTTGCTGAAGAGAGCTGGAGAGCTGACGTCAAAATAAAACTGCTTATCCAAGCACGGCATAAATACCGTATTTCGCTGTGTATAATGCGCACCCACGTTTTTGTGCACATTATGCACGGGATTATTGTGCCCAGTATTATACTCATTGTATGTAATCATTATGCCCATGTATGGTGCACGCCCTTATTTTTCCCTCAAACATTTCTGGGGAAAAAGTGTGCATTATATACGGCAAAATACAGTAAATTTCACTTCAGTATTCCCTGCATCCAAATAACTGATACCCTATATTTTGCTGACCTTGTTCATCCTTCAAGGTGTACTCGAACACTTCCCAGTCTCCTGAATTGCATACAAATGGATGAATATTTGAAAAAAAAATGTAAAAAATAATGCAAGGGCATTTGTGTGGGAAATGATGTCACCCACTGGATGTTTATGGGTTAAATATTACATTGTAGCAGGACAAAATTTATAACCGCCATATGGAACATGCAAGAAAGATCACATTACTGAATTTTCTTTAAATCAAATGCTATCTGATTCTGAGGCCCTGTTCTGCTAGACTGGTGGAAAACTCAATCTCAAATCGTTATGGGTTCCTCGCCCTTACCCACTAACCCTGCATGTTCTTGCATAAGGAAAAGAAGTGGAGGGCTTTTGTAGAAAAGAACTGTTCAGGAGTAAAAAACTAAAACTCACCTTTTTTTTTTTTTTTTCATCTTTCAAAAAAAATAAAAAAATTGGGGCAGTTTCTCCAGTCATTGGGCCACACTAATTACCACTTGTATGCCCATTGCCCAAGCTGGATCTCCGGAGTCCGAGGACCCTTCTGCCTCTGAGCTATGCTTGGCGCTGCATCTTTGCTGAAATTGGCCACAGACAGTTTCAGTTCCTTCAACTGCAATGCCATTCCTTCCCAAAGTGCTATCACCTCCCTGGAGATGGAGTGTGTCTTGGATCCCACCACTCAAGGCAACAGCAGAGCTCTGTTCTTCTCCTGGTCTTGAAACTGAGCCTTAACACTGAAAGATAGAAGGCAGATAAGCACTAAGTATGGCAATTAATATTGGCTGACTAAGGCTTGAAGCTTGACTCAACGGCTTAGAAACTGTAACCCTGTTACCCAACCTCTCGAAACCTGTTTTTCATTCTGTAAAGTCAGAATAATTATAATAGCTTTCTCTGGGCCGATTTAGGGATTAGATGGAATAACATATAGAAGGGCTTAGCAGGATGCCTGAACCATAGATGTTAGCTGTAAAGTCACCTTCCTCATGATTGAAAGACCAAGGGCAGAAAGCGCAATGGGTGTCAGAGGATGGGTTTACTGAAGAGAAGCAGCTAGAAATATAAAAGCCACCAGCTTTGTCCACCTCACAGTTTGCTAAAGGCCTTCCCTGAAGGGAATCCTGGGTTGTTTTCCCCAAAGGTTACGGTGTTCACGGTGCTTGAAACTTTGTAGAGCACTAAAAGGCAGATTTTTCCATTCATTGCTTACCACCTCCTATCATGCTCAACCTAATATTTATCACCTAACCTGTGGATGTCCAAGCCCAAGTGTACAGTTTTTAGGGTCAGAAAGAAGTTTCAGGGTCAGTGGGGTGGAGCGATGAAAGTAGATATAGGAGGGGAGAGGGAGAACAAGAAGTAACATGAGAACAGGTTTTTATGCGCTCCCTTGCACAGCACTGCCACCTGGTGGTTATTTAATAAATCACAATATCTCCCCACTTCCCCTGCGCCACACCTGCCGTCGGCCACTGTCCAGCCCTAACATGTTAACTGAAAGAATAGGGTGACGCATTGTATTCATTTCCTGTGGCTGCTGTAACAAATTACTGTAAAGATGATGGCTTAAAGCAACAGGAATGTATTCTCTCACAGTTCTGGAGGCCAGAGGTCCAAAATCAAGGTCCAGGCAGCACCATGATCGCTGCAGAAGCTCTAGAGGAGAATCTGTTCCCTGACTTTTCCAGCTTCTGTTCGCTGCCGGTTGCCAGTCCTGAGCTCACTGCCGCATCACCCCAACCTCTATCTCTTTCTTTTTTTATTGCATTTTATTGTTTATGTTATTACAATTGTCCACGCTTTTTCTCCCTTTGCCCACTTCCAGCCAGCCTCCCCTCCCCACACTCAGACTATCCCCACACTGTTGTCCATGTCCATGGGCCATACATACATGTTCTTTGGCTCATCCCTTCCCCTTCCGGCATCCGGTCCCCTTCTCCCCTCTCACCTCTGACAGCCGTCGGCCTGTTCCATGCAGCCATACCTCTGCGTCTATTCTGATTGCCAGCCTACTTCATTCTTTAGATTCCATGTATAAGTGAGATCAGAACAGTATTTGTCTTTCTTTGACTAGCTTATTTCACTTAGCATAATAATCTCCAGGTCCATCCATTCACGCTGTTGCAAAAGGTAAGAATTCTTTCTTTTTTACGGCTAAGTAGTATTCCGCTGTGCGAATGTACCACAGTTCTTTTTATCTGCTCATCTACTGATGGGCACTCAGGTTGTTTCCAGATCTTGGCTATTGTGAATAACGCCGCTATGAACATAGCAGTGCGTATATTTCTTTGAGTTGGTATTTTGGGAGGTGTTACTTAGGGAAAATGGTGATATTGATCTATAATGTCAAGGGTGGGTGAGGGGGATAGAGTTGGGTGGCTGGAGAGCTCTTTCATACCTTTTTATAGCATGCAAAAGATTACGGGGGTCCAGGGTAAAACGCTGAATCCCCAAAGTCAAATATATGTTTCAGTAAAATAGAATAAGCGCAGAAGCAGGTTGAACCTTAATAGGCAAAAATCTAAAAACTTGTCTCTAGGTTTAGAAATTATTTGTATAAATGAAGGAGGGCATGTCTAAATAGCAGTTCATGCCCTGGCTGTTGTGGCTCAGTGGATTGAGCGCTGGCCTGTGAACTGAAGGGTTGCTGGTTCGATTGCCAGTCAGGGCATATGCCTGGGTTGTGGGCTGGGTGCCCAGCTGGGGGCACACGAGAGGCAACTAATTGATGTTTCTCTCTCACACCGATATTTCTCTCCATCTCCTTCTCCCCCACTTCCTCTCTCTCTAAAATAAATAAGTAAATAAATAAATAAATAAATAACATCTTTAAAAATAAATAACAATTCATGTGAAAAATAGTTAAATTTACCACAAGGTTTACTTGTACGACATGACTAAGGAAAATCATAGCGCAAACTTAAGCTGAGTCAGTAGCAGTCTAGGTCACTGTAAATAACAGTTCTATTATTGTACGCTGTGCAAACCAGAGCTCATCTGTCTCCACTTCAAGGCAAAGTACTGTATATCATGCATGCAGGAAAGTGCATGAGTCATAAATTCAGAACAACGAATTTTAACAAAGTGAACACACTCATACAACTGCTAGGACGGCCCAGTGTTCCTGTTTTCCCAGGGCTGTCCTGGTTTTAGCACTGAAAGCCTTGCATCCTGCGAAACCTCTTGGCCTTGGGCAACCCAGATCGTTGGTTATCCTAACCCTTTCAGATTGAGAGATAGAACATTACCGGTACCCTAAAAGCCCTCATATAGATGGTCAGTTAGTACAATCCTCCTCTCCAACAGAAACCACTATCCTGACTTCTAATACCATAGACTATTTTGAGATGCGGTATTTTAATACCAGCACTATAAACTAAAGAGTAGAAGTTACAGCCTCATGGCTCATGGGGTGAATCCAGCTGCTAGACATGTTCTGTTTGAGTCATGAAATACTGGCCTGTAGAGGCTTTTCTTTTTTCCATTTTATTTATTTGGGGGGGGTGCAGTTGCATGAGTTTTAACACATGTATAGATTCATGCAACCCTTACCACACTCAGGACACAGAATAATTTCATTATCTCAAAAATCTTCGTCATTCACTTCGTTGTAGTAACACACTCCCTCCACTCCTAGTCCTTGGCAATCAATGATCTGATCTTCATCTAGTTTTGCCTTTTCGATAATGCCATACATTTGGAATCTTACACAATATGTAACTGTTGGAATGTGCCTTCTTTAATTCAAAATGATTCCCATGCAAATCGTTGCTTATATCAATGGTTCATTCGTTTGTATTGCTGAGAAGTATTCATTCCGTCGTAAGGATGTACCTTAGTTTGTCTATCCATTCAAGAACATCTGGATTGTTTCCAGTTTTCTCCAATTATGAACAGAGCTGCTATAAACATGTGAGATTGCTAGGTCATATTGCTAAGTGTAGGTTTAATTCTATAGGAAACTGCCAAGCTGTTTTTCAGCCTAGCTGTACTATTTTGGGGAGCCAGGAAACCAAAGTTTCCCAAAGGGAAGTGTCATTTGCATCGATCCTGTGAGGCTTGCTGGGAATTCCAAGGGTTTGGGGGTGGCGCTTTTCCCGAGCAAGTCATAGGTTTGCGCGGAGTTGCAGCTGCTTTACGCGAGGCGGTGGTGACCAGAGCTGTAGCCTGCGGCCTTTACTCTATTCATGTGGCGCCACTGGGCTCCTTTCTCTTTCAACAAGCGCCCTGCGGCGCCACCTCCCGGCGCTGCCCTTCCCCAGGAATGTGCCCGGTCGCTGCGTGCGGAACGTGACAAAGGGCAGCCGCACGTCCCACTAGCTCCCTCACAGACTGACAGAGATTTGGAGCAATGGCAGCGCGCCGGCGCTTTTGGGCTGCGTCCAATAGCAGCTGCTGTAAGGGGCCCGAGGCGTGCGTTTGCCGGGAAGGGGCGGGGCTAGGGCGGGGCTGGGGGCGGGGTGGTGAGGCCCGCGCGCAGCTCAGCCTTCTGCACGCGCTTCCCAGTGCACACTCGCTGCTCTCTCCGTCGCTGTGCGATCTCTCGGTCTCTCACCGCTGCTGTATTACCAAGATGTCGCTTTCTAACAAGCTGACTCTGGACAAGCTGGATGTGAAGGGGAAGCGGGTCGTCATGAGGTAATTCTGCACACCTGCCCTCGCGACCTCGGGGCTCAGCAGCAGCCCTCTGACCGGGGCCGCCTTGCTTCCCCGTCTGCCCGAAGTTGCTTTAAGTCCTGGGCTCGGTCTTACGGGTTCTAGTCATACTGGGCGAGGATGCTGACCATTGTGGCGGAGGCGTTGCCCGGCTCGGACGGGTTCTATCCTCATTTCTTCCAGTCCACTAAGCGAGCCGTAGTTGCCCTTTTGGGGTGGATCCGCTGAGGCACAGCTCAGATTGCCGGGACCCATTTTACCCTGTTTACTATTCCTGTGATGCAGTTCCGTCTCCTCCAGTTCCCAGGCGGCGTGGTGGCACTTAAGGCATAGTCCACAAAGGCCTAGGCCCCAGGGCAGGGACCTTGAAAGGTCATTTGGTTACTTTCCCTTCCCCGCCGCCCTAGACCATCCCAAGCAAATGAAAAACGGCCCACATTTCAAAAGTCCATGCGTAAAAGGAAATATTTCCCGGAGGGCTTTGATTTAGACATTCAGGAGTAGAACCCCCTAAAGCATCGGGGGTAGGAGGGTGTAGAGGAGTGGGGCGCACCGGATACGGCCCTTCCCAGTTTATGTAACAAGCCTCTGCGCCCTACCTGGTCGTTGGACTCCAGGCAGTGGGGTTTGCATCAGCGTCGTGACACATGCTGCGTAAAGGCAGAGCAGGGTGTGGCTACTCAGTTCTCGCTGTTCACCAGCCTCACCCCCACAGGTGGCTAGAGAAGCAGGATATGAGAAATGGGGAGAGCTCCCCATGCACTTTTGGGGGGGGTGTCTTTTACTCTGCACGTGTGGATCCCTGGCCACTTAACAATATAGCTTCTCCCTTATTTGCCTCAATTACTGGTATGGTGTATGGAACTTTTACATTTCTTTTTGTAACGCGTGATACAAGTGTACATGCCCCAGGGTAAAGTGCCCGAGGAAAGGTAGGGGTGTACCTGATGCACTTGATTTACATAACTTCAGGGGATTCAAGGGTGCTGCTTTTGGGGGGGTCATAACGACTTGCTGTGATAGCATTGTGCAGTCTTGTCCTTTTTGGGAAATGATTGATGGGCAGGCATGTAAACTGGTGTGATTGAGCCCCTTTCCCAATTTGGATTGGTTCAAGTGAAGGCATCTTTTGGACATAAACAGACTCATAAGCAGTAGGGGATCTCCCTTTACCCTAGGCACTGTGATTTTGAAAACTGTGGGCACTCTAAAATTCACATAGCTCTTCCTTCCCTCTAATTTCACTATGGCCACTATTAGTTTGCAAGTGACCTTCAGTGCCTTGCTATGAAAAGAGTCAAAAGAACTCAATAGCTTGTAGCCATGAAAAACACCCGGTGTCCAGATTTTCCCAAATGACCCAGGCCTTTGCAATCTGGACAAAGTAGGAATTACAGTCATCCTGGTAGTAGACAAGGGCCCTTTCTACCCCTCAGAGGATGTCAAGGAAAGGGGACAGATCCTCTGAAAAACAGGTGGACTTTGGCAGCTAGATCTTAGGTTTTGATCATCTCCTCTGTGCTCAAGCCTGACCTTTCCAGATGCATGCACCAGCTGCAGGACAAGTGGTAGGACATCATACTGGCCACCTTCCTACAATTTCAGTTTTGGGCTTTATCTCTTCTCTCCCCTGGGAAAACTGGCTTGAGGAATTAACTGGGTTGGCTGGGCGTGGGAGTAAAGAAGGTGCTTACCTTTTCTCACTGGACCTGATGTGAAATATCTTTCTGCATAAGGACTCAGTTTCATTCAACACAGATTAACCCCGAGCCTTGAAATGATTGGCTGGTCCTGTTTTGCTGATGGAAAATGACCTGTCCAAGGTCACTGATCTAGCAAGTTGGTGGCAGAGCCAGGACTGGAATTGGGTCCCCTTGGCAGCTGACCAGATCCTCCGAATACTGGGACATAAGTGAACAAAGACAGTTAAAAGAGATTTTTTGTTTGCTGCGGTTGCAGTCTATAATTTTTCCTGTGTAATCTGGATAAATTGTGCTTATTTGGCCTGAGGACAGGAAGTCACTCTGTTCCCTGATTATTAACGCCTCTTTTGAACAGAGTCACATTGTAGTGCTACTCTTTGGAGGAGCCTAGGTAGCCATGCTTTGTCGGCTCAAATTTCTTTTTGTTTCAGAGCGTTTACGTGGTGGATGCTGGCAGTGTTTTGGAAATGGGGCCTCCTGAGTAATGGCTGCTTCTCTTACCTCCTCTTCTTTGTGTTGCAAACGAGAGCTCTGCTGTTTGTTGGCTCTTCTGACTCCCGCTTTGATTACCTGGGGAGGTTTTGTCGTTGTTGGGGGAACTCTAGATAGCCAGAAACCTGACTGAATAATTACCAGGTTCCACCGCAGCTCTTTAGGACATCAGTTGACCTTACCTTTGAAGAAACTCCTGTTTATTTTTGCAGTGTCATTTTCTTTCTTCCTCTCATAGGATGCTAGTCATACCCCTTTGCTGACTGTAAAACACTTCCCTTTTGCTTGTCCCCCATCCCCCATTTTTTTAAAAAAAGCCTCACTGTGTTTCTCTAACCTGTTGCAACTTGTTAAGCAACAGCCTTGATGTGTAGTGGAAAAAGAAACAGGAAAAACGGAGAGCAGATTTTAAAAAGTCTCTAGGACAGCCATAATACCCCAATTTCCCAGGCAGGGGCAGTGAAGCTAGGGTGGACAAAGTTCCTGTGAGAGCTTTTTATGGAACTGGGCCTGGACACCTGAGATTTCAGGTGATAAAGACTTGACATTTCTACTAAATCAATATGTTTAATATTTTATTTTGAAATCGTTATAGATTCATGGGAGGTTGCAAAGATAGCAGAGAGGTCCTGTGTTCCACCCAATTTCCCCCTTTGGATACATCTTACATACTTATAGTACAATATCAAAAGTAGGACATTGACTTTAGAATGAAGTGTACAGCTCTATGCTGCTTTGGCGCATGTGCAGATGTGTGTAACTCCCCCCACAATCAAGATGCAAAACTAGTTTTGTTTGATCACCCATAAGATCTCCCTCCCTCACGCTACCCCTTTAGAGTCACGGCCCCTCTTCCTCATTCCTAACCTCTGCTAATGACTAATCCGTCGTTGGCTTTTTTCATTCAGCATAATGCCCTCGAGATTTCTCCCAGTTGTTCCTTGCATCAGTGGCTCAGTCAGTCCTTGTATTGCTGAATAGCATTCTATGGTATGGATGTTCTACTGGTTGTTTAGCCCCTTAAAGGATATCTGGGTTGTTTCCCGTTTTGCTGGGTCCTCTGCTTAACCTTCGGAGGAATTTCCATACAGTTTTTCAAAGCAGCCATACCATTTTACATTCCCACGAGCAGAGTGTGAGTGGCCAGTCTCTGCACTCTCACCAGCGCTTGGTGTTATTTTTTTTTTAATTTCTGCCATTGTGATAGGTGTGTAGTGATATCTAACTTCATGCCTGAGCATTTCAGGGAAGTAGAAAAGGAAGGGTTGCAGATTTTGCATAGAATGGAACAAGTGGAGTGTGTGGGCGACAGCAGTGTCTGTGGTGGGTTCCACAGAGGGGAGGAGCTAAAAGAGCTGTTGCTGAGAGTCTAGGAGATGATTGGGACGGTAATCTACACGCAGGTAATCTACCTGTGATGAGAAGAGAGTACAAATCCAGTTCGCATCAGTATGCTGTGTGAGCTTGGGTATATATGACAGATTCTTGAATGTTTACGCCCAAAGAAGTTCCTTCTTGTAAGGGCTTGGGGTCGGGAGTAAGCACTGTGTGGAGTGCCTTGTGTTCTGCCTCTTGCTTTTAGCCCTTTGGACCACGGGCCTTCTGAGAGGCCGCAGAGGGAGAAACTGACCCGTGGTAATGGGATCCCCTCTCCTCTCTGGGACGCACTTCATGGCTGGCAAGATATTTAAAGAAGATGCTTCGAATCAGAGTCAAGTAGCCTGAAACTAAGGAGAGCGTATTTGTTTTTCCAGAGGCATATGTATATACTGTCTTCATTTTTGAAGACTTTCTTTAATTAAAGTGTTTGAATATAAAATTATTCCCTCAACTCGCCTTTGGAAAGACTGCTCTTCAGTTAGGTAGATTGGAGTACGGGCATACCGCGTTTTATTGCGTTTTGTCTTACTGCACTTAACAGATACTGTGTTTTTGTTACAGACGGAAGGTTTGTGCAGTCATGCCATCGAGCAAGCATACAGGTGCTGTGTTCCAACAGCATTTGGTCACTTTGCGTCTCTGTCACATTTTGGTAATCTTTGCAATATTTCAAGCTTTGTCATTATATTTCTTACGGTGATCTCTGATGTTGCCATTGTGATTGTTTTGGGGTGTCACAAACTTCCCACATTAAGACAGCAGACTTAGTAAATATTGTGTGTGTTTTTTGACCAGTCCACCAACTGGCCATTGTCCTGTTGTGTCCCGTGTGCTCCCCCTTCCTTGACCTTCCATGTTCCTTGAGGCCCAACAATATTGAAATTAAGCCAGCTGATAACCCTACAGCGGCCTCCAAGTGTTCAAGTGAAAGGAAGAGTCACACATCTCTCACTTTAAATCCAAAGCCAGAAATGATTTAGATCAGTGAGGAAGGCCTGTTGAAAGCTGAGACGGGCCAAAAGCTAAGCTTTTGTGCCAGTTAGCCAAGTTGTAAATGCAAAGGAAAAGTTCTTGCGGAAAATTGTTACATTCCAGTGAACACCTGAATGATAGGGAAGCCAAACAGCTCTATTGCTGATAGGGAGAAAGTTGTGGTCTGGGTAGAAGATCAGATCAGCCACAACACAACGTTGCCTTAAGCCAAAACCTGTTCCAGGGCAAGGCTGTGACTCACTTCAGTTCTATGAAGGCTGAGAGAAGGGAGGAAGGAAAGTTTGAAGCTAGCAGAGGTTGGTTGGTGAGGTTTAAGGAGGAGAGCCTTCTCCGTAACATTAAAGTGCAAGATGAGGCAGGTGCTGATGTAGAAGCTGCGGCAAGTTATCCAAAAGATCTAGCTAAGACAATTAATGAAGGCGGCTAAGCTAAACAACAGATTTTCAGTGTAGATGAAACACTCTTACGTTGGGAGAAGATGCCACCTAGGACTTCCATATCTAGGGAGGAGAGGACAGTGCCAGGCTTCAAAGCACCAACGGACAGATCGACTCTCTTGTTAGTGGCTAATATAGCCGTTGACTTTAGGTTGAAGCCAGTTGCTCATTTACCGTTTGAGAAATCCTAGGACCCTTCAGAATTATGCTAAATCGACTCTGCCCGTGCTCTACAAATGAAACAACAAAGCCTAAATGACAGTACATCTGTTTTACAGCGTGGTTCACTGAATATTTTAAGCCCACTGTTGAGACCTATTGCTCAGGAAAAAAGATTCCTTTCAAAACAGTACTGGTCACTGATAAGACACCTGGTCATCCAAGAGCTCTAACAGACGTACAGTGAGAACAGTGTTGTTTTCATGCCTGTCAGCACAACATCTACTCTGCATCCCACAGATCAAGGTGTGATTTCAACTTTCAAGTCTTATTATTTAAGAAATATCATTATGTAAGGCTCTAGCTGCCATAGATAGTGAGTCCTTTGATGGATCCAGGCAAAGCCGATTGAAAACCTGGAAAGCATTCGCCGCTCTAAATGCCATTAAGAACATTCATGATTCATGGAAAGAGGTCAAAATATCAACAGTAACGGGAGTTTGGGAGAAATTGATTCCAAGCCTCATAGATGACTGAGGGGCTCAGGACTTCAGTGGAGAAAGTAACTATAGATGGAAACTGGTGGAAATAGCAAGAGAACTAGAATTAGAAGTGGAGGCTGAAGGTGGGACTGAATTGCGGCCATTTCACGGTAAAACTTTAATGAATGAGGAGTTGCTTTTTATGGATGAGCAAAGAAAGGGGTTTCTTTTTTTTAACCCTCACCTGAGGATTTGTTGATTTTTAGAGGGAGAGAAATCAGTGTGAGAGAGAAACATCATTAGCTGCTTCCCTATACTCTCCAACCAGGGATCCAACCCTCAGCCTGTTGGTGTATGGGATGATGCTCCAACCAACTGAGCTACCCGGCCAGGGCAGAAAGTAGTTTCCTGAAGTGGAATCTCCTGGTGAAGATGCTGTACCTACTGAAATGAAAACAAGGCACTTAGAATATTACATAAACTTCATCGATAAAGTGGGGCAGGGTTTGAGAGGATCGACTCAACTTTTAAAAGAAGCTCTGTGGTTGCCGTCAGGCAGCATTGCATGCTACAGAGAAATTAAATTGTTCATGAGTGAAAGAGTCGATCAATGGGGCAAGCTTTATTTTAGGAAATTGCCACACCCCAGCCTTCAGCCACCATCATCCGGTCAGCCAGTGGCCGTCAACACCCAGGCAGGACCCTCCAGTGGCAAAAAGAGTATGACTTGCTGAAGGCTCACATGACGGTTAGCATTTTTTAGCAGTAAAGTGTTCTTAAATTAAGGTTCGTACATTGTTTTTTAAGATATAATGCTGTTGCACTGTTAATAGATGACAGTGTAGTATAAACATACTTTTACATTCAGTGGGAAACCAAAAAATTTGTGAGACTCGTTTGATCGCAGTATTCACTCTGTTGTGATAGTCTGGGACAGAGCTTGCGTTATCTCTGCGGTGCACCTGTACGGGACTAGGGAATAGGATATTGGTGGGCATCTTAGCAGGTCTAAGATCTTGTAATCATCTGCCCGATCTCGGTCTTTGAGAGGAAGGACTGGGAATGGAGCTTTAGGGGCAAGCATGGCAGCATTGCCAATCAGGGGTGGCCAGCCCACGGGCCACACGCAGCCCAGGATGGCTATGAATGCAGCCCAACACAAAGTCGTAAATTTACTTAAAACCTTTTTCTTTTCGTTCATCAGTTTTCGTTAGAGTTTGGTTTTTTTTTTTAATGGGTGGCCCAGGAAAACTCTTCTTCCAGTGTGGCCCAGAGACGCCAAAAGGTTGGACAACCCCTGGTATGTCATACTTTCCCTGTAGTCCCTTAGTGTGTGATGCTAGCTGTTTTTAGTGTGAAGAGTCATATAGACAGAACCACTTTAAAATGGAGCCGGAGCTGCCATGCCAGAGGAACTGCCTTGCACGTCTTATGCTTCAAATCTTTAGAATGATAAACCGGGGCAAAATAACCTTTGGACCGGGCCCAGAACAACCTTTTGTTCCCCCAAAACTTATTTGCAATGATAACAAGAAGTCAATTATTGTGACTATGGGCTGATGACTAACTGGAATGAAAATTAAAAACACTGTTTAGAATTAACATCGCCAGGTTATATTCTGTGCATCAATAGAGATGCAGTCCTTCTGTTGCTATAATCACCCCCTTCTGTTTCTTACAAATACCCGTTGCCTCGGTCTCCTAATCGGGGCCCCGTTTGGGCCTCTGCTTCAGTCAGTGAGTCCCGAAGAGCACTCCTAGTGATCTCTGTAAATGCTTGTTGCCTCTCACTTTGCAATATTTCTTATTTTTAGATTAACAGTAGTGATGGTTGATATGCCTTAGTCATAGAATTATTGTTTGGGAGAAGCATTAACATATGTAATAATAGCACTTTTGTGGTACTTACTGTATACCAGGTATTCTTTTAAGTCCTTTACAGTTCACTAATTCATTTAATCCTCACAATCACTGTAAGGCAGATACTGTCCTCCGCATTCTGCAGATATAGAAACTTAGACCTTACAAAAAGACCTACCACACCTTGTTTTTAGTCAGAT
>PVJD01017848.1:0-16287 GCA_004026545.1 Mormoops blainvillei | reverse complement strand
AACAAACGCACCGTTCTCCCCGCCACCCGCAACCACCTCAAACGGGGGGTCCAAAGAACAAAGCCTGCGGGAGGGGGACGGGCCGGTATCGGGATGCGAGCACAGCTCAGGCCGGGGGCTTACTCACCGTCGAAGACACTCGCCTCCGAAATGTCCCTGACGGCCGCGGCCTCTACTATGTTTCGAATGACGAACTTCTTAATGGCCTTGTCCTTGGGCACACATCGGGCGCAGTTGGTGCAGCGAATAGGCTGCACATGGCCGCGGCCTTTTTTGGCACGACCGTTGTTCCTTCTTTTCTTCGTCTGCATGAGAACAAAGCCCACGCTAGGGAAGAGGCGCAAATTGCCCACCCTCAGCCCCTTCCGCCTCTATTGCGCTCCGGCAGCCCCCAGAGAGACGCCAGTGAGCTCTCCAGTCCCTCGCAAACCTCTCCAAGCCCGGAACAAACATGTATTTCCTCCACGCCTCCACCCCAGAGTGGGCCCGCCAGACCCCCACAATCCCGGGATCTCCTCCTCTCCACCTCCAGCCTAAGCCCACACTCCCCACGCGCCACAACTCACCATCTTGGAAGCGAGGACTCGAGAAAGGATCCGGCTTCCGCGCCGCCTCTCTTATATAGCGCGAGAACCCTACACTCACACCGGAACAGTCCTTAGTTGATGAACGCCAAGAATGGCAATTCGCTTTACTTAAATTTTCCTTATTGTTTAGCGTTTTCAATGAAATCTTGAAGAAAAAGGGCTTTCTCAAGTTTATTTATCGGCGGAACACGGTGAGCACGGGACTACTTTTCCTAGCGGCGGAAGAAAATTGAAGATATACGGTCCCCAGGAAACATCGCGACACCCTAGCCGGACGTAATTCTGGGCGTTTACAATTATTCGGCTTTTGAGATTCGAGGAACGGAAGTTGCCGGACGGAAGATCACAAATTGCGCTCCCAATTAGAGGCCAGAGGGGAGAGATGCATGGTGGGAGTTGTAGTGCGAAGCTGACAGGCCCTTGGCTCCAAGCACTTAGACCCATGACGGGGCTGCGCCACCGGGGGACGCTCTCGGCTCGTTTCTCTGACAGGCCGGCTACTTGGTGTAGGCTGGAGAACGGAGGACCTGGGGGAAACGAAACATTTCACTAATGCTTCCTTCCAATATGGAGAAAAACCCACAATGAGGGTCCGCGGATAACTGCCTTGGTGCTGGGTCTGTTTCTCCTTCGTCTTTTTATCCTTGGATCCTATTAGCCCAGTGCCAGGCACTGTAGTAAACGCTTTACACATATTCATGTCATTAACACTCAGCAAGTCTGTAAGGTAGGTACTTTTATTATCCTCGCTTTACAGATTGAAAAACTGAGGAGTACTGTAGAGAGATTAAGACTGAGGCTCCCCAAAGTCGCACAGAGCTAGTAAGAGGTGTCCCGGCTTGACTATACTGAGCTGCCTCTCACCCAACAAATGGATGGAGGTATACAGCCTGGACAAGTGACTTAAATAATTTTGACTCAGACTCATAGTAGAGATATATGGTACGTGGTACTAAATACTTACACAAACACAATAGACACACACACAAACTGAAACAAACTTCATGAAACAATACTTATCTGTATGACAAAAGGTGCATTGGTATGTCTACTTTTCTACTTTATTTAAATAAATGCTCATCAAGCTCCACTAAAGTGATTTCACCACTCATTCATGGCCCCTGACTAAAACACACTTTCTTATGTATACACTCTTATTTTCCTCTGAAGAGCCTTTAGAAAAGCTTTTTTAGTTAGGCTTGAGCAGGAGTGGCTGTCCATGGACAGCCAATCACCCAGTTGTTGTCTCCAAAACTGAAGAAACTAGGGTGTCAAGGGAACCTCCCAGCATTTGGACCCAAGATGATATAGGTGAAGACCAACTGTTTGTTCATTCGTGTATCATCCTGGAGTCTGAATACACCGGATTTGCTTTCCCTCCAACAACCCACCATGGTTTCTCCTAACTTCTAACCCATTTTATTGGGGTTAAAATTTATTTTCTAACTTTTGATTTGGCTTCAAACAACTATATTCACATTTTGAATTTTATAGTTTCAATGTAGACTGGAAAGGCACTGGCCAGGTACAGCTGATTAGAGCGTTGTCCAGATACACCAAGGTTGCAGGTTCAACCCCGAATCAGAGCACATACATGAATCGACTAATGAATTCATAAATAAGTGAAACAACAGAATCAATGTTTCTCTCTCTCTAAAATCAATAAATAAAAAATGTTTTTAAATGGGGACTGGAAAATGAGACTCTAGATGGAAGTGTTTCCAATTTTCACTTGAATAT
Organism: Mormoops blainvillei; assembly: GCA_004026545.1. Lineage (NCBI taxonomy): Eukaryota > Metazoa > Chordata > Mammalia > Chiroptera > Mormoopidae > Mormoops > Mormoops blainvillei. The sequence continues at coordinate 13,960 of PVJD01017848.1, read as the reverse complement.
AGTCTCATGGAAACAGGAAGGCAGGCATCATCACCATATGGAATGACAGCCAGGTGGATGGAACAGAAGAAGGTTCAGAATGAAAGGGACAGAAAATAGTTAATACGTATTTAAGACAGAACCAAATCAATGTGCCTGTCTTGGCTTTTCTTGGGAGTTTTAGAGCCTGGGGTTTCACCAGCTGCATTCCCTGGCATAAAGATATGGGCACCAACTTCGGAGTCACACACTTTTGGGTTCAAATGCAGGTTCTATCACTTATTGGCTGATGAGTCTTGGACTTTTATTTTTTCACTAGTAATAGTGATCATTTCTTTGTAGGTTGCTTCTACAATTAAATGAACATTTGGCAGTGTATGGCATTTATGAGTACTCTAGAAGAGGTAGACCCTGTTATTATCATCGTTAATGTTATTGTAACTTGCGTCCCCTGGGCATATAACGTGTCTTACATGTAGCAGGTTCTCAACAAGAAATATTTGATAAATTTCTGCTTTGTTTGGATGGATAGGTACATTGGTTTCTCTCCTATCCTGCAGGCATTCCTGGGAGGAAAATCACTTCCATTTCCCATTCCAGGTTGAAAATTCTTCTGTTCTTCTGCAGTAACAGTCTGAGTATTCTTGTTTGGTTCTCTTTCAGTCTTAGACTTGTTCACCTTCAAAATGTTTAGTAGTTAGTAAAACATGCTGCAAGGAGGCCCCCCTTCCTCCCAGTAGCAAAGCAAGGCAAAGGAAATCTGCAAAAACAACCAGGGGTGTTAAATTACTCATGTTTATTTATAACAGACCTTCAGCCAGTACAGTACAAAACTTACAGTAGTATATCTCCGTTACACAAATATTTACTTACAATATATTACATATACAAAATGTTTTGCAATGTCTCAAAAGCTAGTTTAACTCCCCTTGAGAAAGGAGAAAAACTCTTTTAAAAATAAAAGAGAGAAAGGGGAATCAGAGGAAGAGGAGGAGGTGAAAGGATAAAGTCCAAGGAGACACCAAGCATAGGCTACAAATGAAACCCTGGGAGAGAAAGAGAAGAGAGGTGGTATTGCACTTGCGTCTGTGGGTTTTTTTGTTTTTTTGTTTTTTTTGTTCTTCATAACTTCTGATTAAAAATATATATAATATATATATTATTTACACAAAGACAGAAGCTGCCAGAAGTATTACAAAATCCCACCTGCAGCTTGGACACTGACACGAAAAAACAAAGGTCTGGAAAAGTGTCTATTTAGAAATTTTTTGTGTGTGGTGGTGTTGATTTTGAATATCAATACAAAAGGAAAACACCTCTTTTCTCTATGTGGGTTTCAATGCATTTTTTCCTTTTTTAAATTTTTTTTTATGCAAAAGGAGTTCTGAGAGAGAGCATGAGGGTGTTTGAGGTTCCAGAGCTGAAAGGCTCTAGAAAGTAGGATTTTGTACCTAAGACCCTGGTTAAAGTGCAGTGATGGTCTGGAGAGAGACAGAGTGCCCTTCTCTCCCCTTCTTAGCACCTGGTCTTGCCTTCCAGTCTCTGCTCTCATGGGCTCAGAGTACAGCCTCAGAGCATAGTCCTTCATGTTCTAGGAGGTTACAGGTGCCAAAGCTGACCGGGGGGAGGGGACGGTGGCACCCTAAGGCTCTGATACCTCAGAAAGGACTAGTCCTTATGAGGTGTCACCAAATACACAGCAGGCGCAGAAGAGATGGTGAGGGGTAGGTTTAACAGGAGGGGGTTCAATAATCAGAACAGTGGAGGAGAACCCCAGGTATTAATCTCAGCGTTGCTGCCATTCTGAAACAAGGAGCCAGTTCCCCAGGTTGCTGTTGAGAAAACTCTCCACTTCTCTAGAGACCACTCTCCTCCCAGCTAACTCCCCCATCCTCTGCCCTTGGCAGCATCTGTTTATTGCTACATTGTCAAGGAGGAAAAATCAACCCACAATGCCCGCCCTGACAATCTGGTCCTCTTAGGGAGACCACATAATGGGAGAGAAAAAGGAGCAAGAAGAGGAGAAGTTTTTTTAGGGTCTCCCTTCCCATAAGAGGGTAAGGCAGACTCTTCTTAGAGCCCTTAAGAGCTCCAATTCCAGGGTCTGTTCCTTAGCCAACCCTTGACCATCCCCTTAAATTATCCCTGATAGGGAGTGAGAAAAGTAGGAGGCAAAAGAGCCAATAAGGAAAGGACATGTGGAAAGAAAGATGGGGAAAGGAGAGAGAAGGACCAGGTATTACAACTTGTGAGGTGTTGTGTTTGGTTTTTACTTTTTTTTCTTTAAATATAGAAAAGCAGCCTTTGGTTTGAATCTCAAGAAAGCAGAGAATGGGATGGCTGTGGCCTTGGGCAGAGAACTCTTGTAGAAAGAGACTTCCACTTGCAGTGGAGCCGCATCTCCTCCTGCCCCCTTCTCACTAACGAGGTTACCCGAATAGCCATGGGCCTCTGCAGTAGCCAGGACGAGAGTGCCCCTCCTGGTCTACATCTGGGAGCTGAGTGTAGAAGGGGGCAGTAGCGGTTGACACCCCCCGCCCCTTCAGTTGTTCCCATCCCATTCTTGCTGGACAAGACTGGAACGGGGTGAGGGGTACATGCCCCTGTTCGTCCTGGGATAATTTTTGGTTATACTGAAAATTAGAAGAGAGAAGAGAGACACCCTTTTCTTCCTAAGAAGGTGAATCCTGCTTAGGGGGGAGAAGAAGAAGGCAGCGTGACTGAGGGGGAGATACCCCCTTGTCATCAGGCAGTGACCCACTAGTTTCCCCTAGGAAGGGGACTGCCAGAGTCCCTGAGCGCCTAGGGAGGTCACTAGGGTGAAGAAGTTTGAGAGGTGGAAGAGTACGAGAAGATTTTTGACTCACCCCTTCCCATGCCCTGGTTCCCAATTAGGCACCTGTGGCTCCCACTGTGTCAGAGACAGAGGACTGCAGACCTAGCCTTGGCCCCTGAGAATATAAAATTGGGGCACTCCAAGGAGAGAACAGCTACCACTGAGTAGACTGGCAGGCTGAAGAGAGTAGAGCAGTGTTGGGGGTTGTTCAAGAAGTGGAAAGAAATGTATCATCACATCCAAGAGGGAGATCCTGAATGTGGGCTTTGGGGAGCTCACGTTACCAGGGGAACGTCAAGAGGACTCTTAGTCCCACAGTGACGGGAGAATTTCTTCTGCCCCTCCTACTTCCAAATGAGGGAATTCATTTGTTCAAGAAAAGGGCAAGCTGCCTACTATGAGAGGGCACAAGAGGTATGGAGTACCAGGTTGAAGGGGCCCAGAGAGGAGATAATGCCACAGAGCTAAGGTAGGGCCAGGCCAGAGGGAGCTATCAGCATCAAAACAGAAGAATCACATAACGCAAAAGGCGAGGACTTACAGCAAGAAGCTCAAGGTCTCTCAGTGCGAAGAGGAGCTTCCCACCTAAAGTGGAAAGGGACTGTGGGCAGGAGGGTGGGGGAGTGGCAAGTGACCGATATAAGTTAAAAAAAAATCAACTTATTAATAAATAATTCAGTGAGTATGATGGGATAAGAGGTTAAGAGAAAAAGGAGAAACATAGGAAAAGACCTGTTTAATCACAATGCTTAAATCAGTCAGGGTAGGAGAGGAGAATAGGTGAGAAGGACGCAGGGTCAAGTGTGAAGTTAGGTAGCCAGTGGAGGGGGCTACACAGCAAAACTCCTTGGGATGTGGTGGGGACGGAGCTAGACTCCTGTGGGTGGAGCAGTGGAGTGGTGGACTGAGGCGAGGGCAGTGGGTTGCTAGCCCACCTTGTGTTCACCCCGGACAATGTGGGAAGAGAATTCGTACCGGTCCTGGCTGTGGTAACCGCAGATGTTGCACTCGAAAGGGTCTCTGAAGCCATGGCAGCCCATGTGGATAGTGAACATGACATGGTCCAGGAAGAGGATCCGGCAGTGCTCACACTTGAAGGCCTTCACGGGCTCACCGCTCTCGCCCACCACCCGAAGCACTTCCTTGGAGGGGCCTGGAGTGCCCCGCAGTAACCCCTCCTGTGGCTTGGGGTCCTCTTTGGCGTAGGCAGGACTGGGCCGGCCCACCACAATGGTGGGAGGTGGCTGGGGTGGGGGACCCTGAGGGAGGGATACCACCCCCCCAACCCGATCTTCATGGTTGCTCTCTGTATCTGTGGAGTCTTGGCAGCCATTGCTGGGGGATGCCCCAGGGTCAGTAAGGGGGCCTCGGGCCCGGTAGAGGAGGGGACCTCCATCAGCCAGGTCCTCAGGTCCCTCACCTGCTTCTCGGGATCCTGGAAGCTCCAGTCGACCGGGGAGGGGCTGCATCTGGGTGTAGACAGAGCTGATGACGGGCGTGAGTTCTGAGATGCAATTGGTAGGTGGAAGGCGGAGGGGACGCAGATGCTCTGCCCCAACAAAGGCCAGAGAACCTCCAAAGCCAGGCTCCAGGCCATGGTGTGCCACCAACTCCACATCCTTCTCATAGCCACCCGAATTCACATCATAGGGGAGGTCTGAGAGGCTGAAGCGCATCTGCTTCTCGCCTGTGGAGAAGAGGCTCTCAGCAGACCTGGGTTTGGAGAATGCCTAAGCTCCCAGGATTGTTTCTTTGGTTTCTTACCCTTGAGGATGGCAGTAACATTATTTACCACTCTTCATTTACTTCCCTCAAAGTTAGGTCCCTTGAGGAGCCACTCCCCAGCTCTAGGCCGTAACCTCAACTCAGCCCCAGGCCACTGACCTTTACTGCTCTTTCACTGCTCTCTACAAAGCCCCAGGTCCTTACAGAGCTAATGATCCGGCCGGGTGGGATGCGCAGACTCGCCTCCTCCCTCTGACTCTGGGGGCCCTTATCTCAGCCCCCACAGATTAAAGTCCTCGCTCTTCTCAAAAACTGGGACAGCCAGAGCCCCCTGACATCCTCTTCTTAGAAATACCACATGAGCCCTCCATACTGACCTCTCTCTACCCTCTCGAGGTGCTTTCTTCCTCTTCACTCTGCTCCTGCTCTGGGGATAAATTCTGAGGACCAGACCGCTTTCTCTCCTTCAGTCAAACCTCTAGACCCCACTGGTCTAATGGCTACCAGAGCTCAGAGGTAGATGAGCTGTGGCTTAAAGCTGATGTCTCCTCTACAACTCGACTCTTACCTACAAACTTCTGGGGGGTGGAACGCTTGCGTTTGGTGAGGCTGTTGGCCAGACGGTCAATGAAAGTTGGCCTCTCAGAGGATGAGTGCAGCATAGAGTCTGGCACCATCTCCAGGTCACGTATCTCATCACCTAGTGGGGGAGGTGGGGACAGGTAGTGGCAGCTGAGTAGGGGTAGCACTGGCCCCGCAGCCTTCACCTGGAGAAAACCAGCAGGTCAGTAGCCGAGGGCGGTCACACCCGATGCGTGGGGAATTAGGTCCCGCTGACTTCACCCTATCTAGAGCTCATCCCAGCGACGTGTCACATAATGTGGGGGCAATTATAGACATCTGACCCCTAATTTTACACTTCTTGTGTTCTCTCTCTCCCACTAGACTCTGGACATAGACTGAATCCTCCCCTGCCTCTGGGTCTCCCTGCAGCACCTACCAGGGGGCTCTGTATTAACTGGGTTGCTCGGCAGATGTACTGAGGTAACTGTCCCTTTTCCATGGACCTCTCCCCTTGTGCAGGGCGTCACCCTTGCCCTGTACTCCCTCTGGCCCTGCCCTCAGCTCCCTCCTAGTCCTGCCTACGGCCCACCTGGTTGGCCAGCCAGAGCTTGGGCTTCAGTGCTGAGACTCTGCAGGTAGTTGTGACACCGCTCCTTGTGCTCCTCCAGGGTACTCTGCTGTTTGTAGCTGCGGCCACAGTAGTTACACTTGTAGGGCTTGCCCACCGTGGGAGAGGAGACTACGGAGGAGGGAGGAAAGAAATAGCATCCAAGTTACTTCTCCCTGTGCCTTGGCTCTACGAAATCATCCAGGAGCAAAAGTAGTCTGGCTTGAGGAGGAAGGGATGTGGCTCAGTTGAATTCTTCTGCTTGTCTTCCCCGCCCCACTTTCAGCTGCAAGCATGGACAGATGACCAAACCTTGGAGAAAAAGCGCGTTGGGCAGCTATGGGAGGAGAGAGGGGACCCAGGGCACACAGTTGGACGCTGGTAGGACTCAAAATGGCCAAATTGCTGCTCAAAGGAAAGAAGGACCCACGGACTTTGTAGGGGATCATCCCTGGCAGGTAGGCTGGCCCCACCCCAGGATCTCAGAGTCTGAGGCCCACACTGTGGTTTAACCTTTCCATGTGGCAGGCGGTGTCACTGTTGTTTATCAGACAAAGGGGATTTTTTTGCTTACGAACTATCTGCTTTGGTTTGGGGGAAACTGGTGGGCAGGGGTGACAGAAATGAGAGCCCTTAGATCTGCTGATGTGGGGAGGGGCAGTTTTCACTGACCTTTACTTGTACTTTTTTTTACCTCCACTCCTAGCCTAGTTTTACTGCTTATTATTCTTTCTGTCTTTCCACACTGAGATATGAAGAGAACCCCAGAAAAACCATCAACTGATAGAGAAGGTCCGAGAAGAGAAAAAGAATAAAAGAGCAGAGAGGAAAACAATGGAGAAGAGTATAAAAGGAAAAGAACAACTTTGGAGGGTTTTTTTCTTTTTCTTGTGGTTTTTTTTTTGTTTGTTTTTTTTGAGAACAGGTTATAAAGATTTTGTTTCTAGTGAAGAAAAAAGGCTGGGAAAAACTGAGATTGATACTTCCTTTAAAGACAACTTTTGGGAGATGATATCTGTGAGAGAAAAAAGTGAGAGAAACAAGGTATTGTATATTTTAACTTATGCATCTTGCATCTGAGCAGGGAAATAGGAGAGGGCATCACCAGGAAGCCCCCTTCCATCTATGCCTACACTGGACCTTGATTCAATCAATGTGCTGCCATCTTGCTCTTGCCCAGTATTTGAGGTGTGAGATTAAAGCCACGGTCCGCCTCCACCCACGACTCTTGGGGAAATGGTTTAGCATCTGAGAGGAACCCCTTTTTCCTTATAAAGTAGGTTGTAATAGAAAGCATTTCACAAATATGGGACCCGACAGTCTTCTTCTGGCTCTAATAATCTCCTGTAGAACATCCCAAATCTACTCCCACCCCCACCCAGCTCTTGTTGGTAAGAATTCTAGGGGCCAGACCATCCTTATTCCAAACCAGCAGGGCAAGCTGCTCTGTTTCCTGGGCAAAGGAGCATGAATCTCTGGCACGGGACCTTGACGAGGTTTAGTAAGGCTACAGAAAGAACAGCTCCTGATGGGTAAATCTTTTTTTCTTTTTCCAGAGCTTCAGTTTCTTGTTAGCAAAATGAGGATAATAGCATCTACCTTGGAACTGTTATGAGGATCACATAAGGAGACACGAGTGAAATGCTTGGTAGATTATAAAGCATGAATCAACGATGATCTTTCTCCCTGTTGTTTCTCCACATACATAAAGAAAAAGAGGTCCCAGCTCCAAGGTGAGAGAACCTAGAGCAACGTAGGTGGCTGAAAAACAGAGGGTGGTGAGGCGATTGCTCTGTCCCTTTAAATCCTGGCCCATGAGAGTTTAGGAAAAGAGAAAAATAGCAAGGAAAGCTTCCAAGGACAGACCCTATTAATTCTTTCCCCTCTGCCTTTCTTCCCCTTTTTCCCAATCTTGAGCTCCCTCCTTCCTGCCAGCTCAGCTGCTGGCCTTTCCCCAAGTCCAAGCCAAAAGCTTAAAACTTAGTAAAATGCTTCGAAAGTGCTATCTGACCAGATGATTGAGGCAGATGTTGATTCAGTCTTGGCTGGGCTAGAAAATCGAGTTAGTCCAGTTCCCTGGCACTGTTGCAAACACTGAGCTCCAGGCATGTACTCTTGCTCCTGGTAAGGTGACGGCCTCTTGGAGTGAGGAATTGAAATGGGATAATTCTTTCCTAGGCTTCCTTTCTTTCAGTTTGGGAGGCCCATGGATATTTTCAGGAACCAGTAGTAAGTAAAGGAGAGGACAGATCTCTGATGTTGTGGGGGGATGTAAAGATGGTGACAAGTGTGGGGCCCGAGGCAGATATGAGTGGAAGGAGGGGCTACCCTTGTGCTCAGAAGTGCGGAATTACGAGGCACAGGGAGGACAGCGTATCTGTTAAGAGCCAACGATGTCACCTGTGCTCCTTTTGCTCCATGTTACAGAGTGTGGCAGATACAAAATACTTCATTAAAGAGTCCCCCAGATTTTCTGCGGGGTCTGCTGCCCAGAGAAGGGGTTAGAGTGGCAGGGCCCTACCTGCTCTGGGAGTGCTCTGCCCTCCTCATTGAGGACACTGTAACCCCCCAGATACAAGAGAAGTCACTGGGCTCTATTTATTGGGTGTACTGGTGTCCCACTTCCTCCTGTCCTACCGGAAAGGTCACTGACCTGAGTGTGTGCGGAGGTGGCCAGTAAGTGCATCACGCCGGCGGCAGGCATAGTTGCAGAAGGGACATTTGAAGGGCTTCTCTCCAGAGTGCAGCTTGATGTGGCGCAGCAGGTTCCCCTTCTGAGTGAAGGAGGCGCCACACTGGTTGCAGTGGAAGGGCCTTTCGCCTGCGAGCGAAAGAACAGGCTCCAGAGGACTGGGTGTGAGGAACTTTGAGGGCTGAACCTAGTTCCCCACCTCTGTCCCCCACTGCCTTCAGGAAGGCACTCTAAACACATTTCTGAAAGGAAGGGCTGTGCCACTCAGACAAATCCCGCTTAATCCAGATCCCCTGGGAAGGTGTGGACTAGGGTTGTGTGGCAGGGAGAAGGACACTAGGCCTGACACGCTGGGCCAAAAGACCGTATTCAAAAACCAAGCCCCACAGGGCTCTCTCTGCCCCAGGAGCCCAAAGCCCAAGGAAGCTAGGAAGAGGCTTCCATATTCTGTAATTTTTCTTCTTCTTCTTCTTTTTTTATATTCATGAGATGGAAGGGCCCAAATAATACCCATGAGTCCTAACCCTGTTGGGTACAGGATTGTTCTGGAGACTACAACACCTTCCCCTCCCTCACTTCCCCACCAAAATATCAGTTTTTCTTCATAATATCAGCTGAGCAGAGTGCCAGGGAAGTACAGGTGTTCAGAGAGTTTAAATTCCAACCCCTCCTTTTTTCCCTCAGCTAGAAAATGTGCCAGGAGAAACCCTCCCTTTCTGAAGCTACCCCGCTCCAAGCATGGCCTCTTAGCACTGCATCCGCCTTGTCAGCCCGACCAGGAGTTCCCCACTGGTCCCCTGGCTTACTTACCCGTGTGACTGCGTTTGTGCACCATGAGCACATTGGGTCCGATGCAGACCATGCCACAGACATCACATTTGAGCTTGCCATTGGGCAGCCGGATGCCACCAGGGGAGTGAGGCTCGGGCCCACTTCCATCACAGTAGCCCAGGGGCTCCGACAAGGAGTCTTCCACGATCACACTATCGTCCTTTTCCAGGAGCCGCTCATCGGGCCCCAGTAGTCTGCTCGACTCCTCATCGCTGTACATCTCCACCTTGATGGAGTTGGCTGGAGGGTGGGATGGTGTTTAGGATAGAGACAGGCAAAAGGGAGAGCCTGCCCCTAGGCCGGAATGGCACTCCTGAAGTCCAAAAGGAGTCTCCAAGCCCTGAGACATTCAGGCAACCACGCAGGTGTCCCGAGTAGTGATACCAGGGTCCTGCTGGGACCTGAAACAGCCTTTTCCTCCTATCCCACCAATTAAGCAAATAGGCTTCAAGAGAAAAAAGTTGGGGTACACAGGGTATCTTCTGTCACTGGGGAGAAGAAGCTAAGGGGAGCCTATTTCTTCACTCTCTTGTCATTAAGAAAGATGTCTGATTTGGCCCTGGGCAGAAAGCCAGCAAGTAGCAACGGCAGGAAAACAGTCCTGGGAAGACCGAAGAGACAGGCTAAAGAAAGCAAACCTGGAAGGCAGACGTGGCTTCCGCTACCCTCCCACCCCGTAAGACCGAGCCCCTCCATTCCCCTCCATAAAACTCTGGAGAGGGGCATGGAGGAGGGAGGAGCCATTGAGGAGAAAGCTTTGGCTCTAGCTCTGACCTACATTCCTGGCTATTCCAACCATTTAGAGAATGTCACAGATCTAGGGCCAGCTGAGGAGGGGCAGTCATGGGGACCTTGTCTGGGTAGGAGAATTGGGTGGGGGGGTGATGAAGAGATTCTTCTCGTCTCTATTTCCTACCTAACTCCAGCTCGTGACCATTTCTACCTACCTGCTACTCGAACTCCGAACTGTGTCTTTGGGGCCTTTACCTTAATCCCACCCACGCCTCTTTCAATTCCGACCTATTCTGGAAGTGACCTGTTCATTCGCCTTTCAAAAGTCAGGAAAAGCCTAGACACTGAGCTCCTCCGTGCTTTTAGAGAATCTGAACAGGATGCCAGAGGGAGGCAGCAGTGGGGAAATGGCTGCCAATGGGAGATGAGTCAAGGGCCCAACACAAACAGGGGTGCCTAGTGCCAGGTGAGGGAAGGAGGGTGCACTTACCACTGAGTGAGCGGCTGGGAGAGGAGTGCTGGCTGTTGGGGGTGCTCACCGAGGGCCCCACTGGGGCCCCAAGGAATTCCTTCTCCAGAGATGAGTCCCCGCTACCTTGGAGGAGAGAACAAGAGGGCAGGTGAAGCTGTAGCTGTAGCCATTAGTAAATTGCCTAATCTTTTCAAAATTCAGTTACGTTTATCCTGTAGCCAGGTACGAGGCAGTGTTGTATGCTGGGCACTACACCTTGTGCCCTCGCCAGCCTGGGTGCCTGGTGCTGACTTCGCAAGTTCAGTGACCGGGCTTTGCCCGCCCTGCCTTTATCTAGGCCTGAGGGGAAGAGCATCACTACCTGACGTCCACGGGAAGCAGGGCTGGGGCTGGGCGGGCCAGGGTAGGGAGGAAAATGGGGGCCTCGGCAGGGAGGCAGTTCAGGACAGCCATTCTTCCCTGTTGTTCCTCTCTGGAGCCCTCAGCACCAGGTACGGGATCTGCAGATAGGGTAGCTGGAATTGTCCCTGAATCTAATGATAATAACGACAGTCATAATGATGGCAGCTAACATCAACTGAGTGCTTACTTTGTGCCAGGCATTGTTCAATGCACCTTGAATGAATTTTTTCATTTAATCTTCACAACAACACTGTGAAGTAGTTTCCAATATTATCTTAATTTCGCAGATGAGGAAACTGAGGCACAAAAGAGGCTATGTTACTTGTCCAAGGTCGCATAGCCAGTAGTGGTGGAACTGGGATCTGATCACAAAAGTAAGTGCACTTGTCCTTAACCACCAGCTACACGGCCAACTGAGACTCACTGTTTCAGGAGGGGAGACTTGGGCCCGTCCGTTAGACTTTCTAAAATTAGCAAAAACGTGACTACAATAACAATCATCCTATCTGATATGATTCCAATCAGATATTTACTGCTTGGTGTTCCCTTGACAGTGAGATAATCAGCTTATTTTCAATATATTCATTTTAACTTGTTGACAAATTGCTTTGTAAAAATGCTTTTTGAGAATTTCGTATGTGTTTTTAAAAATCATATGACACACCTGAAGATATAAATCATGTCTTTTAAAAAAAATCCCTCCTCCCCACAATCTTCTACACAAATACATAGGTGAAATAAAACACATGTAGACAAACACACACAGACACAGATCACATATGTAGGTATACATAAAGAGAACATGCCTACTAGGATAAACATACCCATAGCCTCTACATTATCTGCTAACATGAACATGCATGGATGTGTGCGGACAGGCCTAAATATGGAAAAGAGAGAGAGAGAGAGAGAGAGAGAGAGACAAACCCTAAAATTCATCCCTAAAGTCCACCTATTAGTACTTTACCCAATTTCCCAGCTATGCACATACTTACTTTCACAAAATAAAGATTCCATTATAAAATGGTTGGAGTCTTGGGCCTGAGGCAAGAAATCCGGAACACACCCTCCTGAGGGATCCCTCTCCAGCTTTGGTCAGTGGGAAGAAAACAACCACTCAGGACTTTGGGACCATTTCCCATTCATATCCTCTCCTAAAGTCCCGTTTCCCGCACTCTATCCCATCGAAGTCTGAGGAAGTTTGTTTACCCTCTATAGAACATCCTTATGGCTTAAACCTGAGTTTCCCCAGCTGGGGCTCTTCAGATGAGCCCTGGTTATCTACAGAAGTTGCCCCAAATCAGAACCACACACATATCATGAGGTGAGCATCTCAGGGTTGTGAGCTGAGACTTGCAGACCCAGATCCAGTTTTAAAATGTCCTTTCAACTTCGTGTGATGTACTAAGGTTAGAAGGGCTGAAAGGCTATCTTCTCAATCCTTTTTAATCGTTAGTGCTGACTTGCCCTAAATCACTTGATGTTAGTAATGGGAGAAGAACAGGGCTTTGGGCCCTGGCACTGAGTCCTAGACCCTGAAAGGATGAGGAGTTTGCTGGAAATCCATCATTGGTCCCAGCCTACTAGGCTGAGGCTGCCTTTGGGGGTCTGGGGCTTGATACATGGGGGAAAATATCCTTACAGGGATATTTAGAGACAGTAAAGGGAAAACATCCTTTGTGACTTTCTCTATTAAGGCCTGGGAACAGGAGGAAGAGCAGGTGCCTCCAGGGTCACGCCAGTAGTTCAAGAGGCTCTTTGAAGCTGCTGCCCTCCCTAGGATAAAGGTAAGAGGGAAAACAGGCGCAAGTCTACTTTTATGGGCTAATGTATTAAAAAAAAATCTTTTCAAGGGTTGGAAAATCTTTATGGGGCCCCAGGGATTGTGATTTCCAGCTAAAGGGGGAAGGGGACTAGAGTCAGATTTAGGAAGTCTGGCAGTTCCTCTCTCAGCCTCAGAAACCCCAGTGAGGGAATTTCAAATGCCTGGGACTCCCAAGAAATCCCAGACCATCAAAGCCAAGAACTGAGGCTGCTCTCAGGTCTCAGAGAAATTTTCTTGGCCGAAGTCAAAAAAATTGCGTGAACCCCTAGAGGGCAAAGCCAAATCATGAGGTTAACATCAGAGGAACTAGGAGGTGAGTACAGGGCAGAAAAGCAGGAGGGAGAGATAGGAACACCCCACAAGCTAAATGGTTCACATGCAGAAGGAGACTAGCCCACCTGCTCCTGCTGCCCTTCCCGGATCCCTCAAAGAGTGGCTACCTCTAGGGAATAGCCATGAGGTTAGAGAACCTCCACACTTCTCTGCAAGGACCTCATCCTGACTGCTTTTCCTTTCTTGACCAGGAGCTCCAGGGTGCCAAGATGCTAGCCTGCTAGCAGGGAATAGTGGGTACCGGAGCAAAGAAAGGCGCCCGTCCCCAGCTCTATTGTGGGGAGGAGGCCGAGGCCCCTCAGATCTCTGTTGCAGGCTGAAGCATCTGCTGCCAAGCGCCTCTTTACCTCGCTTCTCTCTACTGTCCATTCCCACCGTGGCCTGTCTCGGCATTTCACCCAGGCAGTTCTGTCTGTCCCCAAGGCCTAATCAAGATGTCACCACAAGCTCCCACTGTCCAAGTCGCAGTCTTTGCTTAGCAACACCAAACACCCTCTTCCATCCTCCGCAAGTGTGAGGAGGAACGCCCCCTCCCCCGCCACACACACACACACACACACACACACACACAGCCCCCATCCTCTCCCTCTCCTCAGTCTCAGGAGTTGTTACGGAATTGGCTCCCTAGCCCCAGCACCCCCCCTCCCCTAACCACCTTCTGCCTGAACTTACATTATCCTTCCCTTGCCGGTGAGACCCTGGGGTGCGAACGCGGCCGCCGCCTTGGAAACGGCGAGGGAGTGCGGGTGGTGTGTGCATGTCTGCGTCTGGGTGGCAGGCAGGGGTGAGCCCAGCCACTCACCTTCCAGGAAGCGTGGATTCCTGGAAGTGAGGGGAACCGCCGTCATTTCGCAGGCAGCGGCAGCGGCACGGTGAGCAGGGGCCCACGGCTGCAGCCAGCGAGAAGAGCTCAGCCCAGGGTGTATGTATGCGAGTGTGTGTGTGTGTGTGTGTATGCGAGT
>PVJD01017847.1:0-16288 GCA_004026545.1 Mormoops blainvillei | reverse complement strand
ATTCAGCGGAATTTGACGGAGAAAATGGTAATTTAATGTGGTTCCACCTCCTAAAAATCCAGGCTTTCTCTGCGGTCAGGTGGGCTCTGACAGGATTGGCTTGTGTCGTGGCTAACCCTTGCGAAGTGTGTCCTAAATCACCATTGGAGCAAAAGCGGGAATAGGTTGTTTAATTTATTAAACACGTGGAGTTTATTATGTGCTAGGCACAGTTCTCAGCGCTGTACAAATATTAATTTATTCCATTATCATACATAACTCTAGAAAGCCACACCTCAGTCCTTTTTCTTGTATGTGGAAACATATGGGGTTGTAGTACCATCTTCCGCCCTCGACAGAGTTTTAAATCTAATCGATGAAGCTGGAATACAAGATGCCATTAAGACAAAAAGTTGTGGTGTGTTAGGGAAAGAAAAAACTGCAGTGACATTTCTGGAAATTTGTTTTTATTAACACAGCAAGAGAAATACATGGTAATGAAGTAGACATTGGCTTATTCAAAGACCCTGAAGAGAGTTTAAAATGTGATATTTTGATGTCTTTCATCTCTGTAGGAGAAGCAAAACCAAAGGTTTCTATCTGGATTAGCTATAAATTAATATTACTGAACTTGAGAAGTTCAAGTAGAACTTGAGATAGAGGAACTGGAAGACATAGGCCAAAGAGGCACCCCAGCTGCCAGAAAATTCAGCTAGTCAGATAGCCAGGGACCTGTTCTACCAGGAAGCCTCTCCCCTACAACACCTACCCATCCACCCACCCACACATCCACTCTCAACACAAAGTCAAGCAGCAAGATAGGGTTTGTAGTGCACTATAATAAATTTTTGCACTTCATGTTAAAGACAACCATTCTAGCTGACACTCAGAATATGGACTTGTAGTTTACACAGTCAGGACAAAGTTGGTGAACAAGTTTTCCAGAAGCTGTGGAATTCTAGAAAGAAGAGAAACAGGTACATTGGAGGAAGAAAGTTGCTATTGACATCTTGAGCACAAGGAAAGAGTTGTGGGGGGAAAGAGAGAGAGAGAGCAGGGGAAAGAGAAGGGGAGAAAGAGGAGAATTTAAAAACTCCTGCATCCAGGAACCGTTGGTGAGGGAGCTCATCCTCCCTGGCCAAGGAGGCCACAGCATCCTGATTGTGTTCCCACTCAGTCAAATCAATGTGATCTGAATTTGGGCAAGGCACTCATCATTTCGTAATCTCGTCTGTGAAAAACAAAACTCATTGCTGGTGATGTTTAAGTAAAGTGAAGGAGAAAAGGGAACTGATATTTCTCGAATGCTTCTTGTGCCAGATGGGTTGTAGGTGCTGATATGCCTCAGTTCACTGAATCCTCATTGTGAACTACCTAGATATAATTGTCACTATTTTATAGAGGAGGAAAATGAGACTAGTGTCCACAAGGCTTTTTAGAAATGGAGCAGAGTGAATTATGTTCCCTACATTCTGTGAAAGAAGGCAGAGGAGTGTGGAGTGGATTTTGTTAATAGTTCAGTCTTAAATTAAGAGTTTGGTCATCTTGGCAAAATTTAAAAACAACCTAAATAGTTATCTAGATAAATGATACTACCCTATCATTTCTGCCATTTAAAATGTTTCTAAATATTAGGAATGACCAAAGAAAAAGTTAATGATACAATATTATGTATAAAAACAGGATGGCACTATAAACCTGAGCTCAAGGAAATATACCAAGTTAGGAGTGGTAATTTCTGGATGGCGGAGTTCTGGGTGATTTTAATTTTCTCCTGAAAAATATAGAAAGTGCATAATTTCCTCCTTTATCGTATAGTTCTCTACATTTTTCAGTTTGTGCAGTAAAAATATTTTAACTTTCTTGAAGAAAGAAAAAGGTTGATGCTTTGAAGAGATACCTAGCTGTATAAAAAGTTTCAACCCCATGAAAAAACGTATTTCAAAAAAAAATCTGAATGAATCATTGTCTTCTTTCAGGGAAAAACAAAAGAAAACATAGAAAACGAAGCAACAAACAACCCCCTTTTGTCAACAAGGGCTCTGTCATTCTAAAGCAGCTGATTTATTTCAAGGAGATATTAGACTCATGATCTCAGAGCTGAGATACCCAAAATGCAGCTCCAAGCCTCTGAGCTTCCTGATGAAAAAAAAGAGCAATTTGATGTTGTGTATTAGTGTGACTTAATATGTTATTGGAAGTTCTTCCTGCTGACTGTTTGATTCTATTTTAACTCTAAGATTTTCCATAGAATCAACATTATCCCCCCCTTACAAAGGAGAGTCATGGCGTGTTTCTTTTCCTTCCCTATCGATTAGACTTAGTAATATTTCTAAATTGTTTTTGGAAAATTTAGCTCTGCTTATTTTTGGGTGCATGCTAACTGGCCCAACACATAGTCTTTTCAGATGAGATACTGTTTTTGAATTTACTCAGTTAAATTGCATTATATTATACTGTAATAATTATGGGCGAAACACTGCAAGCTAGGCCTTGCTGCTCCTTTCCTTTAGGGAAGTACTGGGGAGCACCCTATTTCATTTATATCAGTCCTGTATTTAAAACTAAAGTCACAGTGTGAATAGTTGTTTCCTCACAAAGGCTGGGTTTCAGTGATAAGAGCATAGAATAATGTCTTGAATTTATTTTTTTTAATTTTAAGGGCAGTCTTATTGTGAATGACAGTAGATGTTCTGCAGAACCAGAGGGGGGGAATACCTCTTAACAACAACAACAACAACAACAAAATTTGTTATTTTATAATAGGTTAATTTTATAAATTAATTGTGAGAAGGAATGAATATAAATGAGTTACTAGTTCAAGTAATTTTTCTTCATTTCCATTTACTGGTATAATGAGGAAAAAATGGCATGTGAAAATCTGGGTTTATAAATTAAAAGCTAGAAGTTCCAGTAATATTTTATAGAACATTACAAAATGATTTACCGTAGTGTTTGTCTCTATTGTAAACTCTCAAAAGACTAAAACAACAATAGCCTAAATTCGAAGAGCATTTTTGTTTGCAAAGTGCTTTTACGTACAATATTTGTTAAACTCAGTGAGCTGTCATTATCTTTTTTTTTTTACAGTTGAAGAATTGAGGCTCAGTGAGAGTATGCAAGTGGTTTTTCAAAGGTCACATAGCGCTTTCTTTTTAACCTGTTTGGTTCTTGTGTAGCCTCACTAAGTATGTGTGTCTTATGAAGATAACATGACATATAGGAAATAATAGTCAATGTTTCTTCTGAAAATGTATTTTTATTAACTATATTCAAGGTTTTGTTACCACAGGTTATGCTGACACCACCCAACATGCATGTGTTCATTCAGTTGCATCACTTGGACTTGTACTCATAATTTAAACTTCATATTTTCAGGTGAACAAATTAGTCCAGGCTGTTTTACATGTTTTCATGTAATATGTTAACATGTCTGTCACCTCACTGGTCAAAATATAGCAGACAGATCACACACATACAGACTCACAAACTGCTGTGTACCTTCTTTCTCCCAGGAACAAATGAACAAAAGCGATCATCACAAAATATGTCTACTTTGTACTCACCAGATATGTTCCTGCATTTCTTCTTTTACATCATTTTATTATTTCACATTATGAATGTATTCTTATTGCCATAGCTGCCTAGGAGTGAGAGTACAAAGTTAACAACATTCCATAAAATAAGTAAAGCCATAAAATCTTCTGGCAGCATCATAAGGCTGTTGTAAAAAAGCATGTTTAGGGGAAAATGTCCTTTAATAATTTTAATCCTAAGACCATGAGTATTTTTCTTCTTCCTAGGAAGAAGAATATTTTTCCCAGCATTTTATTATGAAAAGTTTTGAACATACAGAAGACAACTTGAAAGAAATGTACAGTGAACATCCAAATACTAATCACCTATATTCTATAATTAACATTTTATATCACAAATTTATCCATCCCTCTGTCAGTCCATTAGTACATTGTGTGTGTGTATACTTCAAAGTAAATCAGACATATCAGTACTCTTCCTCCCTTCAGTATCCATGGAGAAATCCAGTTTTAAAAGCCAGGTACTATGTCAGTGTAGAAAGGTTACGGCTTTATGCCCAGGGTAGGCTTGAAATTCCATGAGTAAAACATAGCTGGGCAGCCCCCAGGCATGATTGACTTTCGCTGTCTGCCATAAGTGCTTATGAGAGCAGAGAGTTAGAAAATATGTTGTGGTCTTCCAGGGGAACGCTACACGGCAAACTGCTCAGTTCTGGGGTTTTTCTCAACCATAGCTGCTGCTTTAACTGAGGAGATTTTGGGTATCTATTGGATGTATAAAAGAAATTATATATATATATTTATATATATATATACACACACACACACATATATGTGAGAGAGATTTATAGATATAGATATCTGTGTGTATAAGTGTATATATACATGTATGTATGTCTATATGGACATATATCCTGTATCATCTCCTTAACGATGTGGCAAAGTAGGTTTTATCTCTGCTTTATAATTGAGGGAAATGGCTCAAGTTTTAAATGACTTGCCCAGAGCTGCATAGCTAATAAGTGTCAGGAAGGCAAATTGAATATTTTTCTGTAGCTCTGTTTGGTTTCCTTGCCTCAGTGGGCTTTGATGTCGCTTCTCAATTTGGTTCTCACTCAGTTTCATTTGTCCTGCTGGAGGGACTCCAGAGGATTGCATGCTCAGAACTAGTCCTTGGAGTGGATGATTTTAGAGGAGGGGCTGCAGTCCAGAGTAACCAAGCCAAGGCTTTGAGAATCAGCCTAAGCGTAAGCAGGGTAACTGAGAAAAGAGAATCCTGTCTGCCTCTTTATCATGACTTGCTGATTTGTTTCCAGGTGTTTTGAAGTCTTATGCATCTATTGTCAGTCAGGCCACATCGAAGAGCCTTATGTCAGCATCACCAAGAAGCGACAGATGCCAAAAAATGGCTTCTCAGAGGAGATCGAGAAGGAAGTGGGCCAGGCAGAGGGCAAACTGTTCACTCATCGATCTGCGTTCAGCCGGGCATCGGTGATCCAGGCTTTCCTGGGCTCGGCCCCCCAGCTGACCCTGCAGCTATACATAAGCACCTTGCAGCAGAACGTCACTGCCGGAAGATGTATGTATATATATTTTTACTCTGCCTGCATTTGGGGATCAAAATGGGGAACAAAGCATAAAGTTGATTTTGTTTTAGGTAAAATTCATTCATATGTGTATTCAATCCTGAGTTTGCATTCCAGTTACTAAGTTCAAAACTTAGTGAGTTAAAACAATAACAGTGTTTATTTGCTCACGAATGTGCAATTTGGGCAGGGCTCAAAAGGGCCCACCCATGCTGTACTGTGCATCAGCTGGCGTGGCTCAAAGATAGATAGTTAGAATCCATTGAAGGCCCTTCCACTCACACTTCTTATGGTTGATACTAGCAGTTGCTAGTGGTTTCAGATCTTCTCTTTTTTTTCTTTCTGTGTGGGCTGGTTTGGGCTTCTTCATGACATGGTGGTTGCTTTCAAGGGTCCTAAGAGGGAGAGAGGGCCAGGTAGAAGAGTTCTCACCTCTTATGATCCAGCTTTGGAAGTCATGTGACATCACTTCTTCTGTATTGTCTTTGTTGAAGCAGTCGGGAGTCCTGCTGAAGTTGAAGGGAAGAGGCGGGAAGGAAATTGACTCTTGTTGGGGAAGCATAGAGTTCTGGAAGTAAGTTCACTGCAGTGACCATTTTGGAAAACACAGTTTTGCTATAGGTTGATAATACAGCTGCTAGAGACCAGGCCTCTGGATTTTGCATCTGTCTTTCAGTGATAGTTGTAAACCAGCTGAGATCGTTGGTTGTAACAGCTTCTTTGTGGTAAATGATGGAAACAAGAGCATGCTCCTGTCTTCTTGCAACTTGAATACCTACCTTAGCTTTTAGATGAGCAGTTCTCTTACCTTTGGGCTGTTCTCACATTATCAAATAAAGGGCAGGTTCTGGTTAAGCCAGATTTCAAAAAAAAAAACAAAAAACCCTCTATGTACATGGACCCAGTGAAAAACCATATATGAGGAGGAGATAGTCCCTGTCAAACACAAATATGGCTAAATGAAAACTAGATATTCTGATAAGTTTTACTATATAGCTAAGAAAAATTGAGTTTAAAAGATTTAAGTTGAAAAATGCATATTTAAGATAATATCAAAATTAGAATTTTAAAAATAAATCACTCTTACTAATTTCATTTCCCTTAATATTATCCTCTTTCTGCCTGTATTCCAGGCTGGATGGTAGAATGTCTTAATTTATGGGTGGGTCACAGGGTATTTGCATATCACAGCTGTCTCCCTCACCCAGGACCTTAAGTGGAAGTCTTAAACCATGGTGGATTAATATTTATGTGAAAGTGACTTTCATAGCTACAGAAAAATAATAGGTGCTCAATAAATACCACAACATCTTTGTTCTCTAAGGACTTATTACTGGAATGGGCATTGGCGAAGGTGAGTTCTCTGTATGCCACTATACCCTTTTCCCAGTTCATTGTTTTTCCATGTAGCAGGCAGGGTCACGGTGAGAGGCCAGACGTGGTTGTAGTCTGTTTGATTTTCACAGATAGACTCAATTTTTTTCTCAAGTGTTTGTAAATGAAGATTGTTTTATAGTTCAGAGGTCAGCAAGCGACAGCCCATGGGTCCACATGAGCACTGCTTATTTTTATAAATAAAATTTTATTAGAGCACAGCCATGCCCTTTCATTTACCTACTATCTATGTTTGGTTGCCTTCTTCTTTTTTTTTTTTAGTAGACTTGAGTAGTTGTAACAGAATATATGGTCCACAAAACTTAAAATATTTACCATCTGGTTCTTTACAGAAAAAGTTTGCCAACCCTCATGATAGTTTTTCAGACAGAATTCTGTTCAGGAAACTAAAACCTAATTTGTAAATGTCAGTGTCACAAATAATATCTGTGAGGTGCCCCCCATGGACTTGGAAAAATATAAGTACACTGAGGGTCAAACAATAAATATATATGGAAAAAGGAAATGGACAATGTCCTCTTAAAAATTCAGATGGCTGAATTCAGTGCAGACCTTGACTAGCCCCAGTCACTTCCGTAACATATCTTGGGGAGGAATTCCTCACCAGGAAGGAGAAAGGCAGTTATAATTGGAACATGGACTGGGGTGTGTCACAGAGGCAAATACTGATAGTGTCCATTATATGGCTAGGGATGCATTTACTGCAAGGTACAAACACTTCACTACAGGGTTAAACACCCGGGGTTTATTTTGCTCATCTGACAAGGAATTGGAGAGGGGCAGTTGTTTGCTGGTATTATTTCAGCTGCTCACAATGTCAGAATTGATGTCCCTGTAGTTCCATTGGTCTTTTAGCTAGCATTGCTTCTTATGGAGTTGTGGAAAGCTAAGAGATGGAAGGGATCTAAGAGGCCATCATGTATGACTTTCGACTTTATGTAGAAGACCCATCTTTGGTCTCTGCGAAAGGTGATCCATCAGCCTCCACTTGACCATCAGCCTCTGCTTGACTATGTTTAGCAGTGGAGCTCTCAGGACTCAAAAGGTACTGTTCCATTGATAAAACACTTGATAGAACATTATTCTTTACATAATAAGAAGTTAAGTGAGACTTTTCCTTTTTCCCCAGATGTAACATCAGGTCCAGGTGCTGGATACAGCACATTCAGAAAGAAAGCCGTTAAGTATTTGCCGGATTTCTTTTTTTCAGGATTTTATAAGAGTGACAAACCAGTCCTACTACAACCAACTTCTTACATCCCCACACTCAGATTCTATAAGGAAATACCTATGGGGAAGAAGTGAGAGAACAGGGACTTCTATAAAATACTATTTCTAGTGAGAGGCCACTCCCCTCCCAGAAGCCAGCTAAAGTGGGGTTTCAAGGTGAAGGGTGCTCATAACAGAGGTAACCAAGTACTTCGCTCCCTGCCTTCTAAGCTGGGAATGCACAGGCCCACTCTACTGACACTTCCTTCAGAGACGGCTTGTTGTGTGTACCCAGGAGTTTAGGAGCATCCATGAGTAATGAGACTGAGGCCTGCTTCTCATTTGTAGATTTCTGAAGGAGGGAATCTTGAGGGAATAGGCTGGGGTGAGTAGAGACTGTGTTGCCATGTGCCTGGAAAGGGAGCAAGAGGTCTTCACTCTATCAGCTAGCTATTGTGAGTAACAAACTACCCAGGTCTTAGTGGTTTAAACAATAAGCATTCATTGTTGTTCAGTAGTCTGCAAGTCAACTGGGAAGTTCTAGTCTGGGCCAGGCTATGCTGATCTTGACTGAGCTTTTTTCATTAGTACACCCTTAGCCTGTGGGTCAGTTGGGAATGACTGGTCTAGGATGGTTGCATTTGGAATGGCTCACTCCCATGTGGTCTCTGTTTCCTGAGCCTGTTAGCCTGGTGGTATCAAGGCTCTGAGAAAGTCAAAGCATGCACAGCCACAGAGCCCCCTGTGGGTGGTCTAGGCTCAGAACTGGGGCGCTGCCATTTTTTTCACATTCTATTTCCACAGCTGAGAGGAGTTTGGGGGGAAAATCGGATTGTTTTCATGATACCATCTCACTAGGTTGACACACCTAAGTAGAGCATTTTCACTTATATTACATGGAAATCGGCATCCTTTAACCTTCAGCCTGATGTTTAAACCTGATTTTCACCTAAACCAACACATACACACATCTACTCCCTCTTACCACACGGCAGATCACCAAATATTCACAACTATCCTGTCTCCTTTTTCTTTTCCATTCTCCAGATCCTTCTGTCATTTCTCTAATGACATTCTTTGAGGCCATCAAGGTCACTGTAGTTGAGATACAATCTGACTTTTCACTTTTTTTCTTAAAACATAACATTCATAATTGTATGTGACATTGCAGACTTATTTTGACAAGAGCTGTTAGCAGTGGGATTATGTTTTCTTTTATTGTTATGCTTTAATCTGAACTCTGTGATTTTATTTATGTGCCCAAATGTTGTAGCTTTTGGAGGAGCTCAATCACACAGTTGAATTATATTGATAGATGGTTCAGTAAATTCTCCAAGTTCTTTTTTAATACTGAGAGCAGCTAATCCAAGATTTACCCATCTAATACCTGTACAGTATATTTTGAAATATATAAATGTAGGGGTTGATAATTTTTCTTGTTATATTTCCTTTTCTTGGATTCAAGCTCAGGGTATTAGTCTTTTGAGATAATTTTGAGTCGTGATTCTCTTGTCTTCTCAGTTTTGTCCCAGCTATCATTTTATGTCTTCATCCAGTAGTTGGCAAGAGTGGGAGACAGGGACAGCCCAAAACCACAGCCCTGAGCATTTGTTGACAAATGCCCTTTAGCCAGAAAGGAAGTAGTGAAGAATATGAGTACAGATTGTTTATCCAGTTGCAAACCTGACTGCAGTCACATTAAAATACCATTTCTCTGACTTGTCCACAAGGATATCATGAGAGAACTTGCTTTTTTGCCTGTTTTTGTTTTTTTTCTGGCGGCCTTGCTGAAAACCATACACAGTGTCTGTAATACCCACTCACTTATTAACTACAGATATTTTTCTTTGTACATTAATTCAAAATATTGGTATTACAAAATATGAAAGCATATAGACAAGAATAGAGAATAAATATAATAAGCCATGTATCTCTTTACCTGTTTTATCAAATATTCACATGACATGTTTGCTTTAGAATTATTATTTTCTCTTTAAGAAATGAAACACTACTAGTACAATTAGGGTACCCTGTGTCCCTTTCTCATCATGATTTCAGAGTTTATCATTCTCACGCATGATTTATAACTACATATGCACTGTATCTGTAAATATTATATTTTGATTTTGTAGGTCTTTAAACTTTATCATACTGTAAATATCGCTCTGAAATTTTTATTTTTAACATTTTGAGAACTATGTATGCTGATGAATGTAAGTGCTAGTTCGCTTTTTTTTGTGGCTTAAAAGTGTTCTGTTGTAGACAACAATTTTCTGCAATGGAACACATAGTAAATATAGCCCGTGTCATATTCTCCTTTGGTTTTGTGTGTGTGTTTATAACCCTTCAATATCAAAACACTCTTAGCTCTTAGGCTATACAAAAATTGTACTTAGTTTGCTAACCCCTGTTCTGCTGTTTGACTCTAACACTTTCTCCATTCTCCTTTTGATTTATATGACTTCCTAGGTCTCAGGCTTGTTTTTCTTTTTTTATAAAGCAGAAGTGACAATGATTGTCTTGCCTACCTCCTTATGACGGTAGGGAGATAAGGCAGATAATGGGTAGAAAGTGCTTTGAAATATTTTTTATGGTATAGTTATTTTTATTTTCATTTTTATATAATCTTTTTTATGTATTTTCCCATCACCGTTTAGTCCCCTTATACCCCCCTTCCCTCCAGCAATCACCTCAGCGTTGCTTCCTTCTTAATTCCATTTCCTTTCTTTTCCACTCACTTGTCCTTTTTTTTTTTTTTTTTTTTTGCTGTCCTCACTAGGCTCTGAATTGAATTTGCATAAAGAGATGTGGGAACTCATCGAGAAATCTAGGTGGCCAGAGACGCATGGGAAGATACCCCTGAGCAGCTGGGATTAGGGAAGCCACAACTCTGGGGCATCAGTGGCTGGGAAATTCAGGAAGAAGTCTCATTCTAGGCAGCCTTTTAGCTGGGACACACCTGTTTCTTTGTTTAAATACTCTGGGACTAAGGTCAGAAGCTGAGGCTGATGGCCTGTTCTGCTGCACAGTAGCTGGACCAAACTGACCTCACAGACCTCACAGAAGGTCTGTGGCAAATCTTGATGCAGATTTGCCACAGACCTTCATCTATCAAAAACATTTGATAGATGTTTTGCATCTATCAAAACAGGTTTGGCAGGATTGTTGAATTCCAGCTTTGCTAGCTGAGTGATTACTGCCAAGTTCTTTAGCATTTTTGTACCTCTGTTTTCTCATCTGTATAATGAGGCTAATAACAGTATCTACTTTATGGAATTGTTATAATTAAGCAGTTAGTGCCTGGGAAGTGCTTACAATAGTCCCTGGCATGAAGTAAGTTTTTTTAGAATAAGACAGATGAACTGAAAGAGATTTTATCATCCAGTTTCCCTAGGCAAGTAATCGAAATATGTGTGGAAAAAAAATAGCAAAATCATTCAAGATCTCTGGGGATGGTAGAGTAGACAGTAATAACCATATCATGTGTGCTTATTATATTTGTCCTGAAAATTCTGAGTTCCAAACAAATATATAAATTCGTATTGAATGGAATGTCCTCAATTTCAGACTGAACATCTGGTAAACTGGAAGATGTTTGAGAGACATTTTAGTGACAGTAAGGTCCTAGTCACTAGAACTCTAAGCTGTATTTTACAGTATTAGGGTGTCATTCTGGTTACATCTGTAGAATCGGTCTTGCTATAATAATCTAAGTAGGGGTTTATGCTATGTTTCGTACTTGGCATTTTGACAGGGTAGAGAAGGAAACTATTTCTGTAACAACTTCATTACAATAACGGAAGAGTAGTCTTTTGCCCTGAAAACTTCAATGAAGTAAACATTTATCAAGTGCCTAGTAAGTGTAGTAGTAGTACATCTAGACATTTTTAAAGAAATGCTTTTATTGAAGTGTGAAATGTGTACAGAAAACTATACTCATCATACAGATGAAGCTTGATGAAATGTCACAGAGTAAAACCCAGCCATGTAACCCTCTATCCAGGTCAAGAAGCAGAAGAGTACCTACACCCCTCAAAACCTCCCTTGTACCTTTTCTCAATCACCTTACCAACCTTCCTTCCCAAAGGGTAACCACTAAACAGAAAGCAGACTTCTGACATCACAGATTAACTTTTTCTGTTTTTTAAATTTTATTTTTTTAGAATTTATGTATTTATTTTTAGAGAGAGGGGAAGGGAGGGAGAAAGGGAGAGAAACATCCATGTGCGAGAGATATATTGATTGGTTGCCTCTGGAATGCCCCCTACTGGGGACCTGGCCCACAACCCAGGCATGTGCTCTGACTGGGAATTGAACCAGCAACGTTTCTGCTCTCAGGTCAGCACTCAATCCTCTGACCCATACGAGCCAGAGTTGTTTTTTAAAATTTCTATACATGAAATCAGGAATCTAGCTTCTTTTATTCAACATTGTATTTGTGAGAGTTACCCATGCTGTGGCTTATAGAAGTTTGTTCTTTAGCATTGCTATGTAGTATTCCATTTTATGAATATACCACAATGAATTGATACGTTTTTCTCTTGATTAATATTTAAGTTATTTCCAGATGAGGATTATGAAAAATAATGCTGTTGAAAATATCCTTGTATGTGCATATGTATGCAGTTGTTGCATCCATAGACATACCTTGAAGACGTAGGTTTGGTTGCAGACCACCACAATAAAGTGAATATTGAAGCAAGTCACAAGGATTTATTTGTTGAATTATTAATATTTGGTTTCCCAGTGTATATAAAAGTTATATTTACACTATACTGTAGACTATTAGGTGCACAATAAATAGCATTGTCTAAAAAATGTATGTTCTTAATTTAAAAGTACATTATTGCTAAAAAATGCCAACCATCATCTGAGCCTATAGGAAAAATGGCACAAATAGACTTGCTTCATGCAGATTTGCCACAGACCTTCAATTTGTAAAATTAAAAAAAAAATAGAGTATCTGCAAAGCACAATGAAGACAAGCACAATAAAATGAGGCATGCCTGTACTCAGGAGTAGAATTGCTGAGCCATAGGAATGCCTGTGTAAGCCTTAATAGAAACCGCAAAAGTGGTTGTACCACTTTACACACCAACAAGCAGTGTATAAGAGTCCCAGTTGCTCCACATCCTTGCCAACACTTGGCTTTACTTTTAGTAATACAATGGGTGTGTAGTAGTGTCTCGTTTTTGTTTGAATTTCCATTTCCTAATGACTAATAAGCTTGACTTCTTTTTCATGTCTATCGTGACCATTTTGGGGTGTGTGTGTGTGTGTGTGTGCGTGTGTGAAGTGACTGTTCAAATCCGTTGCCCATTATAAAAATCGAGTTATATTTATTCTTTTGGTCCCTATTCCTACCTTTCTGTATCTCCATGCTTTCATGTGGGATCATTTTTATTGGATATGAAATGCTACCTTTAGTATTTTCTTTCGAGCAGGTGTGCTGGTGATATATATCCTCATTTTTGTTTTGTTATAAAATATCTTTCCTTTACCTTCATCTTTGGGTATGGAAGTCTATGTTAGATGTCATATTCTTCCCACTTTGAGGTATCATTTCTTTGTTTTCTGGCTTTTATTATTTCTGTTGAGATATTCTTACTATTGTTGTTCCTTTGAAGTTAATTTGTTTTTTTTTTTTTTAAAGAAATGAGAACATACACCTGCTTTTAAGGTTTTCACTTTGACTTTGGTGCTCAGCAATTTTAACATGATATGCTTAGTTGTGGTTTTCTTTGTATTTACCGTATTTGGGGTTTAGTTTGATATTCTAACAGTTTGGGAAAATCCTTAGCCTTAGTCACTTTAAATATTGCTTCTGACCTGTTCTTTTTCTTTAGTGTCTTCCTACCTATCTGTATCTCTCTCTTACTCCAACATTTTCACTTTCCCATAAGTCTCTCATGCTTTTCTTTTCTCCCTTTTTTTCTGACTTACCTTCTACTTGGTAGTAATTACCTTTATAGAGATTTCTTATTTATTAAACCCATCTGTTGATTTCTTAATCGCACTTATTGTATTTTTCAATTCTAGAATTCTTATTTGAATTTTAAAAGTTGCCAGTCTATGATAAATTCTCCATCTTGTTATATAATTTCTTGAACATATTAATCACAGATATTTTAAAGACCATATCAGATAAATCCAATATCTCCTATGGGTCTGTTTTTATTATCATTTTTATCCTTGGATTTTGATCTTTTTTTTGGCATGCCATGGTATTTTTAATTAAATATCAGATGTTTGGCTCTGGCCAGGTGGGTCACTTGGTTAGAGCATTGTCCCATACACCAAAAAGGTTGCAGGTTAGATTCCCAGTCAGGACAGTTAACTAGGTTGGGGGTTCAGTCCCTGGCCAGGTCACGTACAGGAGGCAACAGAGTGATGTTTCTTTCACATCACACATCTCTCTCTCTCTCTCACTCTCTCTCTCTCTCTCTCTCTCTATCTCTCTCACCCTCTCTCTCCTCCTCACTCTCCCCTCCCCCTCCCTCTCTCCCTGTCTCCCCCACCATTCTCTCTCTAAAATCAATAAACATATCTTCAACTGAGGATTTTTTTTAAATTAAATTAACAAATGTCAGATGAGTGTATTAAAAATAGAGATAATTTGGGTGAGTTATCTTTCTCCAGGAGGATATTACTTTTGCTTATGACAGATAATTAGATTTGGTACAGATCAAGCTGACTCATTCATAACTTGAGTTGGTTGAAATTTGTACTTCAGTCTTTGGGAGGGCATATCTATTTCTGGTAACCCTTACGCCCAGTGTCACGTCCTTTAGGGTTCTACCAGAAAGTTTTAGGTGTTTACCAGGACCATTATAGTGCCAAAATGTTAAGATTTGCCCCCACACCCACCAGCTTTGAGAGACTGCAAAAAGCTGTGTTTGTATACTTAGTCTGTTAGTACCCACTATCCTATAGGCAAATGTCTTGAAGGGAAAAGCAGCTTTAGAATTTTCTCTTGGGACTTCTCTTCTCTTTGAGATCTTGGTGCCAGAAGCACTCATTGCTTTCTGCTGCCATTGAACGGATGTTTATGCAGTTGTTCTTCACAGAAATAATTGAACCAAAACAAACTACTCTACTATTGCCAGAATGGGAATCTTTTTGTTTTTTGATGCATTTTAGGGCATTAAAAATCATAAGAAGTTTGAATTGTGCTAACTTTTTTAAAAAGTTAAATTTTCATTTATGGCTGTACGTGAGGCTAAGATATTGTTGTGAAATTAGTCTATTCATATCTGACCTTTGAATTCTGGAAAACTTTTTGAGATACATATGGGATAATGTGAAATGTAGTATGAGTTTTTGCCATAGTTAAGAACCAGAAGCAAATAAGGAAGATATGTAAATGGACAATAAGCACATGAAAAGATGCTTGACATCAGTAGTCATCAGGAAGATGCAAATCAAAATTGCAATGGGATACTATTTCCATACCCAGTAGGATGGCAAGAATCAAAAAGTTAATAATAATAAAAATTCAAGTTAATAATAAATAAACACTGATGAGGATGTGAAGAAACTGGAACCTTCACGCACTGATGGTGGGACTGTAAATTGATGTAGTCACTTTGGAAAACAATCTGGCATTTCCTTAAACAATTAAACATGAAGTTACCATATGATCTAGCAATTCTACTCATATAGACCCAAGAAAAATGAAAACATATTCATAAGAAATGTTCATAGCAGTACTATTCGCAATAGCCATACAGTGTAAATATTGCAAATTTTCGTCAGGTGATGAATGGATAAACAAATGTTGTATATCCACACCTTAGAATACTATTTGACCATAAAAAGAAATGAAGGACTGATATATACTACAATGTAGTTGAACTTTGAAAACATTATGCTGAGTGAAAGAAACCAGTCACAAAAGATCACATATGATAGGGAAATCTATAGAGACAGAAAGTAGATTAGTGATTGCTTAGGGGTGGTTGGGGAAATGGGGAATTATAGTTAAGGGTATATGGTTTCTTTTTGAAGTGATAAAAATGTACTAAAATTGACTATTCTTTTTTCGGGATTCCTTTGGCTACTTGTGGTTGTTTGTGGTTATGTATAAATTATAGGGGTTTTGGGTTTTATTTCTACGAAAAATACCATTGGGATTTTGATAGGGATTACATTGAATCCATAGATTGCTTTAGGAAGTATGAACATTTTAACAATGTTAATTCTTCCAATCCATGAACACAGAATATCTTTCCATTTTTTGTGTCTTCAGTTTCTTTCAACAATGTCTTCTAGTTTTTATTGTACAGACCTTTCACCTCTGTTACATTTATTCTAGGTATTTTATTCTTTTTGTTGTAATTGTAAATGGGATTTTCTTCATTCCTCTTTCTGATAGTACATTGTTAGTATATTTCAGAAATTCAACATATTTTTGTGTATTAATTTTGTATCCTACAATTTTACTGTATTATTTCAAATAGTTTTTCTGGTGAAATCTTTATGATTTTCTATATATAAAATTATGTTATCCGCAAGTAGTGACAGCTTTATTTCTTCTGTTCCAATTTGAATGCCCCTTCTTCTTCTTCTTCTTCTTCTTCTTCT
>PVJD01017846.1:0-16289 GCA_004026545.1 Mormoops blainvillei | reverse complement strand
CCATATGGAAAGAAAAGAGTGGAGTGGGAGTGGGGTTCCATGGGGCAGCCAGGCTTGCCTCAGGACCCAACTGTCATTCACGACCACAAAGTAACCTTGCACAGGTCACTTAACTTCCATGAGCCTCAGTTTCCTCACCATAAAAAGAGGACAACACTACCTACCTCCAAGAGTTACTGTGGGAATTGAGAGCGATCATGTGAATGGAACGCTCAGCACACATCTGACTTCCCTGTTTCTCCCTCATCCCCTCTGGGACTGGTCACTGCTACCTTTCTGCTCCATGGATCTGTCCCATCATTCTTGTCTAGGCTAAAGCTCAAGGACGTATACCAACCTCAGAAAACACTTAACAATGATCAAAGCCTTTAACACATTGTGGCCTCCTTTGTTCCCCTAAGCACCCTTGTGAAATGGCAAGGACATGGAGTATCACCTCTATTTTTAAAGATGAGAAAACAGGTTTGAATACTTCGTCTGAGCTAGACCAGATTCCAGAATGGGGAAGAAGAATGGGGATGGGGAGCGGGAAACGAGCACCTGGTCACCCATCTTCTTCCAGTGCCACTCAGGGATCCCTGCTTGGGAGCTGGAAAGAGGGACTGGAAAGAAGGACAACCACCAAAACAAGCCCAATATAATCTTTTTTTTCCTTTGTTTGTCAATGACGGATACTTATTATGGGTGTACATTTGAACTCAAACCTTCACTTCTCTCAAATGTATAGCTCACCCAGTATGAGGACTGTGTGACTTTCTTCAAACTGTACATTGTGGAACCCAATACCAATGTCATGAGCATCAGACCAAAAAGAGATGTCAGTTTTGAACAGGGTTTTTAAATGCGTGCCAGTCTACTGATCAGTGAGTGCCCACTTACCTGCTCCTTTGCTACCATGAGAAGCAAAGGGACCAGACAGTAGGGATGGGGAAGGGTGGCTATAAGGGGGTCCAAGTGGAATTCCATCGGTCTCACCCTGCAGCAATCTTTGTCTGGACATCAACTACCTTGCTCCTAACAAGTTGTTTTCTACCTTGATTGACTCAGAAATCTCCCTGATTTATTCCGTGAATTAAGCCCAGACAAAAGCTTCTTGATTGGATATTAACAAGCTATTCAGGTTAACATCCTGCCATACCTTTTAATTCTTCCTTAACTCAAAGGAGATCACAGGATTGTTGTCCAGGAAAAGCCATCATGAGCCAAACCCTATACTTTGCAAACACTTATTGTTAGCTCTAACTTTAGTGTCCATTCTTTAAATCCTCCCCTGAATCCTTCTAGAACTAGTTTAAAATACTTAAATAAATATGGGTTAATTTAATCCTCCCCATTACTCACTCACTCACTCACTCTCTCTCTTACTCAGAGAACTATTGACAGAGGAGCCTCTGGAAAGCCTGCAACCCTAGCCCACCCTTCCTCCCCGACAACTCTCCTTAGCAAGCAACATACCTTCGCCTCTTCTGAGACATTCACCATGTGCTTGGTCTTGCACTTTCGTTTTCCTGATGGCTTTTCTGAATTTTCAAGGCAGGCTGGCTCCTCCAGGTTGTTTGGGAGGAAACCATTTGGCGAATCAGAGATCCCCTGGGCTTTGTTGGGCAAGAGAAGGTTCCTGTTCCTGAGGTGGTGCTCTGAACTTTGGGAGGAAGTCTTCTGCTTACGGGACTTTAAATCTGAAGACAAGAAACAGTAAAGAATGGATGACAGGGAAATAGAACACAGAAAAGCAAAGCCTTCCTCTAAAATGAATCAGAGGAATTTGGGATTAGAATCTCAGTACAAAGTTGTGTAACTATCAGCTACCTGTATTAGTGTGGTGCTGGCAATTCCACTAAATACTTCTCAAATGGACACTGTATGCCAGCATCAAAATCCCTCCTCTATAAGCATGTGACAACTCCCAGCCCTGGTCAGAGGGGGCGGCCCATCTGGCTGTCCCCAAACTGAGGGAAAGACTTCCCCGTAGCCCAGAGCAAATCAGAACCCCCTTTTCAGCTTTCTCCCTGTCCACTTTGCTTCCTTCTCCATTCCAATATGAAAACAAATTTAGAGGCTCTGCTCAAGTGAAGTATGAAGTATAATGGGGTGGGAAGTAAATGGTTAGGAGGCTTGCTTCATAGCCTCAACTCTACTCACCTGACTGCCCTGTTGGTCGCTCTCTGAGAACACAAAGATCAAAGTCACAGAAACTCCCTAAAACAAGAAGGTGTCATGGGGACTTAGCTGGTGGCCACTCACAGAAACCTGCTGCCTTACTTGGTTGGAAGCCAAGTTACTGGAACGCACGGGGCAACATCTCTAATTTTAGCCACAGTTCACTGGAAAAAACACTTCTTAATTTCAAAAAGTGTGGTTGTGAGTCTTATAGCTCTTTTCAGCTCCAGAACAGGGATCCCTGATTGGCACTGGAAACCCCATTACCAGGAGCCTCATTGCCCAGGTCAGTCCTACACCCCACATATAGAAGGAATAGACTGGGTTTACCCTTATCTTGTAGCTAATATTATTAGTGTTGCGTGGCTTGGCCACTAGATGTGTGACTAGCTGCAGACAAGTCAATCTCCCCAAGTCTCAGTTTCTATACCTGTAAAATGAGGAGAATATAATCCATATCACAGAACAATTATGCAAATTAAATAAGAACATATTCAAAACCTCTTTATAAAGTGTTAGAAGGAGTAAGGCATCATTATCATATTATATAAGTGTAAGCTCTTTAGGTAAGGCCATGCCCAGGTGTTCTTCATCTCCCCCACGGGACTGACCACCATTCCTACCTAGCACATGGCAAATTATCAGTATGTCTGTCAAATGAATAACTGCAGCCTTGGTTTCTCCAATTTGTAAAACGAGAGGGTTGCACAAGATTCAAGAAGTCACATGTGACATTGCCAAGGGCATATCCAGATGTGGGAGGTCTGTAGGTTATGCAAATTTTTTAGGAGGCCAGCTGTCACACCACCCCTTTCTCCCAAATAGCCCCAACCCACTAGTGGTTCCCCACACCCTTCCAAGAGCTACTGTACTAGATGGGTTGCAATGACACTTCCAGGCAATATATTCTAAACCAGGGCTTTTGATGCAACAAGTTAGGGTTGAGGCAAAAGAGGAAGGAACAGAACCATGCCTTGTGAGAACCTCAGGAAATAGGGGGAAGTCGTATTACAGCATCCAATGCCACAGAAAAAGTAGCAGCCCCTACCCCATTACCCAGGCCAGGGCAGACTCTGGAGTTTATTTATTTGTGGTGGAGCAAGGGCTTCCTAGTAACACAGAAAGGAACAGAGAGTGGAGGTAGTAGGTGTGTGAGTGGGAGTGGCTCTTCCTATTTCCTCTGCAGGTCAAAAAGGGAGAAAACACAAGCCCAGAACCAAAGGAAAGGTCATGAAGCTCAGATGGGAGTAAGGCGACCTGTCTAGTTTGGCCTCTGCTTGACTCTCTGATGTCTACCTGAAAAATAGGTAGTAGTAATAGGAGGGGATCAGAACTTTTTGAGAAGAGAGATGTTTGCCAGGCAATTCCTTCATGAAGGTGTCATCATTGGATCTGGAGAAAGGTGACCAGACCATATGCCAAAGCCAACAGCCTCAACTGGAAACCCTTAGACACATAGATGGAGGGAGAATGACCTACTTTCCAACAACTGGTGCAGCCTCCACGTCAAATAGAAGGCCTTGCTAAGTGTTGTTCTCCATGTTCCTGGAGCTGTTTAAGGAAAGGCTACCTGCCCAAGAGTGCTGTGGAGATATCTGGATTGGGTGGAAAACGGGACCGGGCAAATCAAAGGTTCTTCTGATTTCAAAAGCTCATAGGTTCAGTAAGAAGCTCCCAAGCTTCTAGGCAAATAGCCCAGATTATAGAATATTGGTAATACAAAAGCTCCTCTTCATCCTAACACAAGTGGCTGAGGCCAACAACTTGGCAATTCATTCCTGACCAATCCATTATGGCTCTGGCAGAAAAAAAGGCAAAATTATCCCCGTTGTTTCACAGTTGATGAAAAGTAGTTCAATTGTTCTCATAAGTGTAGGGATGGGTATCATATATGTCTCTAGACAGAGCCAGAAATGAGGTTTAGCCTTCTTTGCATTATAGCAAGTCCGGTATCTACTACCCACTCCGTACGTAGGTATTCAGTTTTCACTAATCAGGAAACTGCAGAACTTTACCAGTAGCTCAGGATGAATACATTACAGAAGACAATCAATTGTTGCTTCAAGAGCAGAGGTCAGAGATAGAGAGTGAGACAAAGGTGTTTTCTTTGGAGCCCAGAGATGCATTTTTTGGCTCATCTAGAAATCCATTATAGGAATGCTACTGAACAGCACTTAGCAAAACATACTGATATTAGCCGGGTGACAGGCTATGCTTCCATGATTACATATTATAGCATCTGATGTGGCCAAAGTCTGGTTTTCTCCTTGGGCTGCCTGCTTTTCCAACTCAGATCCAACAAAATTATGCCACCTCAGGTCACCTGACAGCTTCACCCTGTCTCTTAATAGCTTTTGTGGCTTTAAGGGAGAGAGTAAAGTTGTACCTACTTCTACTTCAAGTTCTTCTGTTGAGAAAACCATTGCACTTTTAGTTTAGGATCTGGAGACATCCCAGAAAGGCCAATTAATGCCCTCTTTCTTCTTGAACCCAGAATTTTAGAAGAGAGAGCAAGCTCGGCCTCCCTAAAGACCTGACTCCCTCAAGCCAACCAGAGAACTCCCTGGTATAGAGTTGTACCATGCCAGGATGCCACTGTGGCCATGCTCATCAGGCTTTTATAAGAAATTGGAGGGCTTGGGCTTATGTGCCCTCAGCTCACTTGCAGGTCAGTCCAAACTCGTTGAACCTCAACCCCAAGCCAAAACCTTGGACTGGCATTGAATGACCCCCTCTGGCAGCTAGATCTCACAGCACCAGGTTTCCATGGGTGTAGAGGTCTATGGCAGCCATAGAGAAGGCAGAGGTGGGAACACCCAAGATGCCTAAAGGCACCCCAGAAGCCAAAGTCACTGTGGCTTGGGGATGGGTGACAGCAGCTCCCTAGGGAAGCAGCCCCTGGCTGACCTTACCTGCTCTCCCTTTCTGCTGCTGCTCTTCTTCTTGCTCAGTCAGGTACTCCCCAGTCTGATATTTTCGGTTCTTCTGCCGTCTCCGTTTCTTCCTCTTCACCAGACCTTCCTCCTCATCTTCCTCCTCCTCCTCCTCCTCATTGGTGTCCCACATTTGCCGGGCAGCCTCTGTTCTCCAGGGCATTTCTCGGGCTCGCCACAGGTGCCTGCGGCCCTGGCTCAGCAGAGTCTTATCCTGGGCATGGTGGCTACGGTATTGGGTGTCCCGTTGGGTCTTTCTCACCTTCCGACGCTTAGCTGGGGTGGGAGTTACCTCTTCTTCCTCTTCCGTGGGGAAGACTTCCTGGCTTCCCATGTCACTGTCTGCCATTCCAGCAAAAGAGCTACAGATGCTTCCTGTAGATGAAGTACAGAAGATGGTCAGGTACCTTTTCAAAGGGCAAACTATGGTGTTAAGCAAGTACCCTGGATTAGGAGTCTGAAGGTCTGGGTTCAAGTTCAGGCTCTGCCAGTTACTAGCTGTATGCTATAGAAAAGTTCCTTGCTTCCTCATCTAGAAAACAGGAATACTGTCCTCTGCCTTACTGATCTGTTTTGAGGCTCAAAGGAGATAATTTGCCTACAAGTGTTTTACAGAGTCTAATATATCACACAAACCACACACTCTTCCTCATCTATGCTGCCACTTTATTTCATTCCAAAAACTCTTACTTAGTGCTTGTGAGGTGGCAAGCATTTTGTGAGGGGGCAGGAGAGGGCCACATGTGGGTCCCTGCCTTCTGGGATATTAGGGCTTAGAAGAAAGTGAGGCAAGGCAGGCTGGCATGGCATACCCCCACCCCTGATTACTATGTGACCACCAATCTTCTGGCAGAGCCATCCTAAAGAAACAGATCTGTCACTAAAAACCGTCTCAGGAAAAGCGAAGCAAGAAGGTGCTCTGGCTGGTGTGAATCAGTGGATTGAGTGCTGGTCTGCAAACTGAAAGGTCGTCAGTTAGATTCCCAGTCAGGGCACATGCCTGGGTTGCAGGCCAGGTCCCCAGTTGAGGGTGCATGAGAGGCAACCACACACTGATGTTTCTCTCCCTCACTTTCTCCCTCCATTCCCCTCTCTCTAAAAGTAAATAAATATTTTTTTAAAGTGAAGCAAGAAGGAGTGCCTTTCCTGTGATACAGCCTGGGTTTGTCCCACCTAAACGCTCCTCAGCCAGTCCCTCTTCCCTTACATTGACCCCTCCTCCTACTGAGTGGCCAAGAGTCCAGGGTTGGACCTTTCTCTCTGGTACCTCCCCCTGCCCCCGCTGCAGCTATTTCTCACTGCTGGCAAAGCATCTCCCCCTCCTCTCCCCACCACTCCAGGATGATGATACCTTCCCTGCCCTCCTCTGCCACCTTACCAAGAGGCCATCTTCCTCCCCCATTCCTTCCTTCAGTTCTGCTAACAACAAAAGCACAATCCTAAATTGGCCCAGTTTAGCACTACAGGGGGATCTGACATCTCCCTGAGAAGCAGATCTGAGACACCACCCTCTTTCTCCCAAGGCTTGGCTATTAACTCAACAATCTCCAAAGCCAAATGAGGTCAGAAGAAGAAAGAAATGGTTCGAGGCAAACAGAATGGCCCTTGACCAAAGCTTCAAGTCAGTCAGACCACTTGAAGATAGCAAATATCCAGCAAACTTTCCATTATACAGACCAGGCAGGGAACGAAGTGTTCTGGTTAATCTAATATTCTGGTTAATACAGAATCACCATAGAGATCACACAGGAATCGCCAATTTCCAAAGAATCAAATGCAGTACAATGTGTTTAACACTAAAATGGCACCAGCCACAACGTAATCACTCTTCGATGATTCAGAGGACACTTCAGGATTTTGTGAGGCCTCCAGGCTGTCATTATGAGTCCCAATTACCACTGCACTCTCTACATGCCGAGGTGCCAGTTAATATAATGTCAGATAACTGAGTTTATGCTGTGCCCTGCTTTCCCATTCTATCCACTTTGCATGAAAATCTGGGTGAACCAGGGCAACCATTTCCATCCAACTATGGATGGAACTATGTACCAACATGGCAGCTAGCAGAATATAGCAGTGGTTAGGAAAGGTCTATCCTTTCATAAACACTGGGGGTTGACTAATACAAACTCAGGGGACCAAATGCGACTCTGCTGGCCTTGACCATTCAATGACCACTTTCGATTTTGATGAGATCTGTCACAGAGGGCAGTAACATAGAGGCCCAAAGGTTAAATGTCTATGCCTGAGATTAGCCCCAATAATCATGAGATGCCAAAGCCTGGAGTCGAGTCAGTTTTCCTACATGGCGCAGGCCTTTCCTCTTTCTACCATTGGCTGCCAACTAAAGATGTTAAACCCCTGTTCTGAATATCTAAGGAAATAGTCCTAACATCTTGGGCAATTCCTCCTCCTGCCCTCACCCTGGGCTCTCTTATCTCCACCAGGAGCTGGCCATCTTGGCACAGTAAATCAAATTCCCAAGTCTCCACCTGGGCCAATGGCAAAATCACTTGGCCAGATTTCTACCTCTCTTGGCAGATCCAAGATGGACCATAGCCGCAGACTCACTCACCAGACTGACTGCGCGTCCGGGTGCTCAGAACCACGGGGATGAAGTCACGGAAACTGCTCTTCGCTTTCTTCTCCAAGGAACCTGAAGTGATGTGTGGTTTCAGGGCAGAAGACAGAAATGTCACAATCAGAGTCTAGGGACTGGAAAGACCTCCCGAGAGGCTCAGATGAAAAAAATCAAGGGAGGGTCTGTGGTTTCCCTGGGTTTCAGTTACCAGCTCCCCTCATTCTGCTATCACCTACATATCTCTTTTAGAGAGGGAGCATTTCCAGGTGGTTTTTGAAAACTGGGAGTTGGGTCATTTTTGCTGACACCAAAAAAGGCAGTGTATCGAACAGATTCGCCAGCATGCCAGAATGTAGAAGGCCGGGCTGCCTGTATGACTGTGTGGCTACTGCACCTCCACAAAGTTCTAACAGAGCTGGAGCAGGTCCCAGAGAAGGGTAACCTCAATGAATCTTAGAGTATTGAGCGAGGCAGGAAGAAGGGAACAGGAAGCGGCAGACAGAGGGTAACTGCTATATAAGAACAGACTAGAAAAGAGGCAGATCACGTCAGGGGGCCAAGGCCATGAACACAGGCTACCATGGGCAGAAATACTTGGGTTTCTCTCTCTGGTGAGGGTGCCAAGGGACTACTACTAGCAGAGAAATACAGGTTAAGAACACACTTCCCCGCCCCAAACATCTTGTGTGTCCCTAAATAATAAGGGCTTAGAATTTCTCTAAACCCTTTACCCTTCTAGCTAGCCAGCTATTGATTTTTAGCTTTTCGTATTGGGACTTTTCAAATATACCAAAGGGAAAGAAAACAGTGCAATGAACCCCCATTCCACTGTTTTTTCTCAATCCTCACGAAACCCATTTCTTCTCTGAGCCTAGGCCTACTGCAGAGTAATAGCTTGGCTTATCTGCTGCAGAACTGACTTTTGTCTGTCTGAAAACCACCTCTTTCAGCCTTCAGAGTATGCCTTATTCTAGTGACCAGAGTGAGGCAAATGAGCCACCTTCCCTCCTCTCTTGCCTTTGATTTCAGAGGTGTCAATTATAACCCCCTTCCAGAGTGAGGAAGTCTCACTTTTTGGTCAGTCTCAGAGCCCCTCCTCCTGGCCTGCCAGAACGATCCCTCTGCAGCCCAGCCCAGAGCACCGGGACCCAGGGGCCTACCTTCTTCTTGGCCCTCTGTTCGTTTTCCTGGAGACTGGGACTCCAGCTTGGCAGGCTTCCGGTGCTTGTGCTTTACCCTGACTCCATTGTGCTCTTTTCCTGAATCTGATGCCCCCCTGGGGCTTTTCTTGGTGAGTTCCTGGGAGTCACTAGGTGGCTTCCGGCACTGTGGAGAGGAAGAGAGGGTCAGGTCTGAGGTCAGTTTTGTTTCTTAAGAAAGCTCTCCTAATGCTGAGCCCTGTGCCCCAATTTTGACAGGAACTACCCAGGTGGGAGTTGTGGGAAGGGGCCACTTGCTTCCTTCCACAGTGGGCTACAGAGGTTTTCTGAACTGAATCCTGTGCCCTACCTAATCCTCATAGATATCCACACCCCATCATTTTAAACAAGTCTAAAGAATCTGCGTTCACATGCTGAATAAACACCCAAAGTCATTTTA
Source organism: Mormoops blainvillei (assembly GCA_004026545.1). Classification (NCBI taxonomy): domain Eukaryota; kingdom Metazoa; phylum Chordata; class Mammalia; order Chiroptera; family Mormoopidae; genus Mormoops; species Mormoops blainvillei. The sequence continues at coordinate 7,016 of PVJD01017846.1, read as the reverse complement.
AAAGGTGCAAAGTCAGGCCCCATACTCTATATCTAAACAGCAATAGAGAGAGAGGCAGAAAACAAAAATACATCTTCTGCAAGTTGGGCGATTACATTGTTCAAATAACTTCACTGAGAATGGTATTGACATCAACAACTGAAAATTATTTGTTGTATGGGCCAACTCAAGAAAAATTATCTATTTTCACATGCAAATTAATGCCAGAAAACAGCAGGTTCAACTAAGGCAAGAAGAAGAGCACGACATAGGAGCAATTCTAATCTCCCCACACTTACAAAAGCCATAAGAAGGGCCCAGGCATTATTAATAAAGCCACTTTATACTCTGCAGCACTTTCGATTTTTCAAAATACTCTCCTATTACTTGATTTGATCTCCCCAAAAACTCTGAGAGGGAAGATAAAATCATCCCCATTGAACAGACAAGGAAATTGAGGCTCCAACACAAGAAGTTAAATGATTTTTCCAGGGCATCCACATAACCCATGGCATCCACTCACTCAACGGTTGCCACTTACGAGGCAAACCTGCATGTTAACTTATTTGTGCTTGCAGTGACAAAGTGACAGCTGGGACTAAGACCCAGTGCTCCTGGCTCCCAGTCTGAGCCACTTCATGTTAGCTCTCACTCTTCTATATTCCTACTTGTGTCCTCAACTGTTTAGCTCAGCCCAACTCATAACTACTGTCCAAAGCATCAGAGAGGCACCATGGTTGTGCTTACACATTGTAAGAAGGTTCTCAGCCTAACAGTCACATAGTCTCACAAGCTCTGAGGTCTCTTCATGCCACAAAACAAGAAATAGGGCAAGGTAGGGATTTCCAGTATTCTAGTATCCAGGGAATGCAGAATAAGCAAAATATCTTAACAATGAGAGCAAGCCCTAGGAAGAAAGAGTTGTTTTCCCCTGAAGCAGACAAATATGCTGCCTTCTAGAAGGTCATCACTGTCTAGCTCCAGCTAAGAAGATGGCAGATATCTTATTGATGGAAAATTTCCCTGGGGAAGGGGGATCTCAATTGTCCAGGAACTCCATCAAATTTCCTATCAAATTCCAGGGACTCCAACTATCCCATGAACTCCTCCTGCTTCTTATTCAAGTTCAGTCCCCCCTTTGCTTGCTGCCAGTTCCTACAAACCAAAGCATTAGGAGAAAATAAAAGAACTGAGGAGGAAAGAAAATGGGGAACTACTGCTTAAAATCTGACCTTCAGGTATGACCAGAGAAAAACTACTTAAGTCAGGGGGAATAAAGTTCCATGCATATAAATTTGAACATGTCCTAAATAGGACATGTAAATTTGAACATGTCTCTATTGATTTGCCTATTCTGGACAATTCTGAATATTATTTTTTAGCTGTCTCTTTCAAGTACAGATCATTCACTTTTACTTCCAAAGACGGACAAAAACAACTATGACATCTAAAAGGGACTTCTATCCGTATCTTCTGTGGGGGCAGCACTGAGAGTCAAAACATACTGTGCACTCCAACTAAGGCAAAAAGTTGGGAGTGGGACCACTGTGTAAGATGAATGTTCCAGTGAGCAGAGCTTTGAAAGGTTTTCCAACAATTTTTACAAAGGACGAGAAAACAATTAAATATACCCAGAGCCAGATGAAACAGAACTCTTTCCTTCTCTGATGATTCCAAAGGCCCTTCAGGATTCTGCGAGGCCCTGGGGCAGGTGGTGTTGGAGACAGGCGACTTCTGATTCTTGAACACGCCCTGAAATGGGCTGTTTTAAAATTAAACCCTGATCATATTTTGCTTATCAATGGTTTATTTCTCAGGAAAGTGGGACATAAGAAAAGAAAGGTCTAAGCTATTTGCTCTCCTCAGAAGTGGACATTTATTAAATCATTACAGGCCGCCACTAAGGGCTGCTTCAAGGCCCCTGATCCTGTAACTTTACTCTCTGCCCTCTGCATCTGTCAGTGGGCCCAGTCAACTGTTCATCCAATACAGGAAGAGGCAGTGCTTGCCTGTCATCAAGTCATCTGCAAGACATAAGGTCCATGAGAGTAGGAACCATGTCAATTTTGTTGGCAATAGTAACAACAGTAACAGCGACCACTGCCACTTACTGAGCACTTACTGTGTGCCAGGCACTGTCCTCAGCATTTACATATATCGCCTTATTTAATCTTTTTAAAACATCTTTGTTGACATATAATTTATTGAAATACAACATACAATTTATTTATTTAAGCTTACAATTCAATTGTTTTTAACAGTCACAGAGTTGTGTTAACCATCATTACTATCTAGTTCTAGAGCCCCATGAAGCTGTCACTCCCCAATTCCCCATCCCCACCAACCGTGGGCAACCACTGATCTACTTTTTGTTTCTACTGATTTGCCTATTCTAGATATTTCACATCATCCTATTCTTTAATCTTTACATAGCCCTATGAGTAAGACACTATTATTTTTCTTAGAATAAGCAGTACTATTGCCTTACTGTACAGATGAGAAAACTGAAAGCCAGAGAGATTAAGTAACTTGACTGAGATCAATCAGCTAAGAAGTAGGGCCAAGATTCAAACTCAGGTAGGCACTGTCCTAGCTCCAAAGAGCATGCTCCTCACCAAAATGCTCCTGAAAATGTAGTCCTACTGCCTGGGAGGGACTGGCATGTAGAAGCCACTCAACGAACACATGCTAAGTGGTCAGTGAAACAGCTATACCTAAGGAGAGTAGAAGATGGTATGAGACAACTGAGATGAACATGAACTTTGGAACCAACAAGACCTGAGTCTGAGTTCCAGCTCTGCCATTTAGTAGCTACGTAACCTTGGGTAAGTTTACCACTCAGTCTGCTCCCTTTATCTTCTTACCAGTAAATTGGGTGTGGCACTGACCTCTTAAGTTAGATAATGTACTTAGAAAGCTCTTGGTATGTAGTAGGAGTCCAACAAATGATAACAACTATGATAGAATTATTATTATTATTATTATTATTATTTACTATTATTATTATTATTACCACCACCAAGGGCAGATCACAGTTACTCGAGCAAATACTCTACTATGTAACCAGCTATGTTCCTACTTGACATGTCTCTGTCACACAGAGGTGGCTGGGAGGTCACTGAGTAGAACCCACCAAAATTCTGTCTTCAAGGTTCTTAACCTGGAGTCCATTGGTGGGCTTTAGGGAGGGAGTGAGACAATGAACTCCGTGAAATCACTGGAAAAATTCTGAGGATATGTTTCTGGGGACAGATTCCACAGCTCCCATCACTTCTCGAACACTCCATAGTCCAAAAAAGATGAAGAGCTTCTGCCATAAACAAGTTCATGGTGCTCTGGGTACAAATCTATTTATCACTGTACTATATTTTGATGTGTATAATGTGCACTCACATATTTGGCCCAAGCTTTCAGGAAAAAAAATCTTTCATTTTACAGTATATAGATATGGAATTAGTACTACCTGTATATAATGCACATCCTTATTCTTCCCTCAAAAATTTGGGTAAAAAAGTGCCCATTATACATGGCAAAATAAAGTACATCAACATCCAATTTGAAGGCTAGTTAACATAACTTCAAATTACTCCATATTTTGAAGAAGTCCTAGCCTCAACTGCTTTAAGAATCTCCTTGGTTCACCAACAGCCTTTGGATGATCTGTAGAGGACCACTGGATTTGAGCTGAATCCTCTTGGCCCATCCTTTTGCCACTATCTTTAGCCTATTAAGAACCCACGTCCAGATGCCCAACTGCTTTGCACACCAAACTTCCAATGGGCAGAACCCCAAAGCTGCCACCCTAAGCACTGGGTGCTTAGAGAACTGGTGGATAAGCCCAGGAGCCAAATTAGCTCTAGCCCCACTAAACTCCAAGCAAATCCTGAGCAGGTTCCTGCAGTGGTGCAGAAAACAACACTGTCAAGGGCCCCTTCCCTCCCTGGCCCCAAGTTCTCAAGGTCAGCAGTCATCTCAGAAAAGGAAAAGGAAGAACGGTTATGCTGGGAAGGGCCTGTTATTGATTTCCCTTGCCAATACTGTCTTCCACTTTCCAACCTTATCTGGGACAATGGCTTCCCTCACCTCAGGGACCAAATCATTTCCCACGTCCTACGAAATGCAGCCAGCCCCTCCCCATGCTAAAACACCATACATGAACAATTTGACTTAGAAAGGGGACAGCAGGTCATTATTCACTTTACATGAGCCTTCCAATCAGTTCAGTTTGTAGAGCTATTAAGAACTCTGCCACAGTTAAATAAGGTTGACACCTGCAGGACAAAACAGACAACTGGTGTCTCGGTCCTGCCCTCGACCTTGTACTCACCTCAGCCCAGTACTCACCTTGGTTCCATGGGAACTCCGGGCTGTGACCTTGGCTTGTGGCTGCTGCTCCTCACCATCCTTGTCTTTGTCACACTTCATTTTCTTAGGCGCCAGAGATTCGGTCACCCCATCGGTCACCACTGAGTCTGGCTGCCATTTGTTCTTGCAAGCAAAGGCCCCTACGCTTTCCTGTTTCACTCGAGCCTGCCCAGCCTTACTCTGAAGTTCGGCTTGGCCCCTCTGGGGAGCTGCTGGGAGGCCATCAGCCCGGAGGCAGGTGGCTAAATTGAAGACAACATCACCATCCACCTTCTCCATTTTCACCCGCCCCAGGTCCACCTGGCTTCCAAGCTGTGAAAGTTCTGTGCTGGAGCCCCTCTTGCCGCTTGGGACCACGTCCAAAATGAGTTCTTTGGGGCGGCTGTCATGAGGTAGCAAAGGCAGCTCGGGCATCTTGCGCAGGTTCTGGGGGGTGGCCACGACCAACTCATGAGACATGTAGGTGGCCAGTACTTGGTTCTTAGGTTTTGAGTCTCCTGCCAGCTTCAGGCCACAAGTCCCCTGAGGGCCTTCTGTCTTAGGAGTGCTGTCAGGGCAGAGGTGGCTCTCTGATTCCTCAGGCCCCTGACTCACCCTCATGTCTCCACTGCTAGGCTGAACAGACAGAGCTAGCGTCCCTGTCTGAGGGCTGAGAGTCAGAAGGACAGGGTTGACTTGTTCTTCATAAGGCTTGGCAGCAATCCGGCAAGTTTTGTTCTTTGCACCAGTGTCCTGCTCTGGAGCAAAAGGGCCCCCAGGCCGTGGCTGTCCCTCGGGAAGTCCATGCACAGCTTCACTGGGGCCAAGAGATGACACGCTAGAAAACTCAGAAACAACGCTGGTGGGCCTGTTGGGCACCCCCTGACTGGGGGTCAGCTGTCCGGCACTGGAAATGCCAATGGAAAGCAGAGATGCTTGGTGGTATGGTGACCAGCCAACAGGCAGGACCTGGGTGCTGGTGGGTTTCCCGTTAACTGAACACCGTGGGTAAATATTTGCTGGCCCCGTGGGCTTCCACAGAGAAAGCTCCTTGCTTTGGCAGCTTGGCAGCCCTGGGGCGATACGGGCTGGGGTGTAACGTTTGACTGTGCTTGGCTGTCCCTCAGTCCCAGCCTGGCTGCCCTTCTTGCCACAGGAAGCACCAGTGCTCTTAGGCTCTCCTTGATCAATGATGGAAATAGGCTCCTGCTTGGGGAGATGGCGGGGGTCTCGGTTGAGACCCAGGTTGGGCTCTTTGTTCAGCAGCAGGGAAGCAGGCACTGGGTTGGCCACTCCCACGTAGGTGCCAGGAATGGTGCTGATCAGTGCAGTTGAGTTCTTCACCCACGTGCTTGGGTCCCCATTCCTCACAATCTCAGGAAAGATGACAAAGGGTGAGGCAGTGGAACCTAGGCAGGAGGTGACATTGCTGCCAGCAGCCTGGGTTGTGCGCTGAGACCTAGACAGGACCGTGGAGAGGAGGGCCTTGCTGCTGGTGTGCACAGGGGTCAACACGGGCATGGGGGGTGTCTTGCGTTGGTTCGGCAATGGAAGCTTCTGGCGGTTGGACTTCGAGGAGAGGTCAAGGGGCATCTCGCTGCACTCGGGTGGAGAGGCCATCTCTCGCTCCAGCTGTGGAGGTGACTTGAGGGGAGAGAAAGTGACGGAAGTCCCTTCTGTTTGCTGCTCAGCACCACCTGACATCTTGGTGGGGTGTGGTGGGGCTGAGCTCACGCTGGGCGCTGGCAGCAAAGGCTGTGGCGTTGGAAGCACCTTGGCAGAAGCAGTGGTGAGGGAAGTATCTGCCAAAGGTCCAGGGACCCCATCAGGCGCAGGCTGGGTGCTGGTGCTGCTGGATGGGGATGCACACGGAAGCCTGTTCACCTCCAGAGAGACCAGCTTAGAATCTGAAGTCAGAGGCCGGGCTACAGAAAATGCATATGGGTAAGACCGTAGCTCTGGGGAGGCCAGCACGCCAGGGAGACACCTGTCCTGTAGGTAGGATGGCAGGACAGGGAGTGTAAGAGTGGAGGAGACCCCCAGAGTGGTTGGCAGTGTGGCCACACTGAGCGGCTGCCCACAGCTTGGAGGTGGGATATACACTAGTGGCTGGCTCGGTGTCAGTACTGTCCCTGGTTGGAAGGACAGAGGGACTTTTTGCATAGCTGGTGCCTGAGCTGCAGGAAAACACACTCGACTCAAACTAAAGGAGGCTGGGATGGGTGCAGATGTGGCAGTTGGCGTGGCAGCTGGCATGGGCGTGGGGGCTGGAGTAAAGATTGGGGCTGGGGTGGGTGCAGGCACCGGTGTAGGAGCAAACGCAGGGATGAGGGTGGGGGTGGAAGGCGGACCAGAGGATGGGGCTGGAGTGGCCATCGGCACTGATGGAGGGCCAGGAGCTGCTGGAGGTGTGGACGCCGGCATGGGAGCCAGAACTGGAGTGGGGACGGGCGTGAGGACCAGGGTTGGAGCCGAAGGAGGCACAGGAGCCTGGATCAAGGCCAAAGAAGGAGCTGAAACTGGGACTGAAAGGGCGGCAGGGGCTGGAGCTGACAGGGTAACAGGGCCTGCAGGGGGAGCAGAAGCTGGCACGGGCACCAGGACTGAGGCCGAAACTGAGAGGGGATTTGAATCAGAGATGAGCGTGGGCACTGATGGTGGTGCCGGAGCCAGAGCCGGGACTGGTGCTAAGG
>PVJD01017845.1:0-16329 GCA_004026545.1 Mormoops blainvillei | reverse complement strand
CTAATAGGTTGTCTAGCTCCATTTTGTTTAGTTCTTTTTCCAGGGTTTTGTTCTGTTCTGTTATTTGGGCCATATTTCTTTGTCTCCTCAATTTGGCTGCCTCCCTGTGTTTGTTTCTGTGCATTAGGTAGAGCTGCTTTGACTCCCTGTCTTAGAAGCATGAACTATTGTCAAAAAGGCACCTGCTAATTGTGTGGGGCAGAGCCTTAGGTAATTGCCGGGGTGGGGCAGCCCACTTCACCGCTTTGTGGTTCTATGTGGGAGAAGGGCTCTGAGAGAGGACTGTGCCTGTCTGGCTTCTGGAGGTTTTCTCAGCATTCGCCCCATTTTCAGTCACTTCACCCACTCCCTATATGTGACTGGTGCCCTCCCAGATGTTGCCCTGATGTTGAATCCCAGAGTGGGTGGATTTGCATATATTTTAGGACCATGTGGGCCCTGTAAGTGGAGTTTCCTGAAAATCTGGCAGTTTCTTCTGCCGTCCCAGACCTCACTGATTTTTACAGCCAGAGCTTATGAGGATTTATCTTCCTGGTGCTGGAACCCTGGGCTGTGTTTTCTGGCCTGGGGTGGTGATTGCTCACTCCCAAGGTATCCCTCCCAGTTCTTATCCACCACTCGTGAATGTGGGTCTGTCCATGCCAGTTCCATGGCTGCTGCCTCTTCGCCACACCACGCCTCTCCACCTGTCTCCACATCTCCGCCCCTCCCACCTGTCTGAATGAATTTGGCTTCTTTAAAACCTTGGTTGTGGGACTTCCACACAGCTTGATTTTCTGACAATTCTGGGTGAAATATTTTGTAGTCTAGATGCATTTTTTGCTACAGTCATGTACGAAGGTGAGGTGTATATACCTACTCCTCCTTCTTGAAGAGATGTCATATTAAGTAGAGTTCTCTGGTTGCAAGTAGTAAACCAAAATCAACTCTGGCTAATTTAAACAAAAAAAGGAAATTGGTAGAAGGATATTGTTGCCAGAACTCAAAGAACCTGACCTCCAAAGGATGGGAATTAGAGTAGCCCCAGGAATATGGGTAGCAAGAATCAACTGACAACTCTTAAGGTCACTGCCATCAGGATGAATAAATTTGCTCAGGATTCGGATTCTAGGAAGAGAGTTTCTGATGGGCCTAGCCCAGATCTCACGTTTGTTTCCTTGATTTAAGTTCTCACAAGGGCACACCCAGTGGGTGAGGCTTGGTCCACAAAGAACAGTTAGTAGATGCTGAGTGGGCAAAAATAATAGATATGTGCTTCTCAAAAACATTTTCTCTTGACAAAATATAAAATGCCACATAAGTTGCATTTCCATTGTATTGTGCACAGTGATTCTTGAGCTTGAAATTTTGATTAATATTTGTGAATGAGAAATTATGATCTTCATGCCTTTTTTTATCCATCAGAACTTAGTTCTAGACTCTAATTAATATGGTCCAGAATGCAGACACCCAAACACAGAGACACTTTTGTATCAAACAATAGCCTTCTATAAATGGAAGTCACATTCTGACCTTGAAGACCAGAAAGAAATGCAAACAGTATTCCAGAGTCATATGCTAAAATCTTTTAAGAAGATAAATGATTTTATTCAAATTACATATAGAGTTGGGAGAGGGACCCACAATCTTTTCAGGACTCGGAGTCAGCCTTAGCAAGAGAGGAGGCAGAGACAGGAGTGCACTGAAGTAATCTTGATGTGAGATCATGTCATTTTAGGTGAGGGTAACAATGACAGAAATGAAGACAAATATGTGGATTCAAGAGATTTTTATGGAAGTGGGATTTATATGATTCTGCATTGTAAATGGTTTTAGAAGTGAGAATCTAAAATGTCGGTAATAATACTACTAAGTATTTGCTTTCAAAATCCTCTTTTCCAGTAACCGTGAAACATCCCTCTGAGTCCGATTAGCATTATTACTATTCCAACTCTGCAAATGCGGAAAGACTACCTGCACATATTTAGTCATTTAACCAAGATGAAAAGCGAATCCTGTCAGCTTGTTGATTCTCAACTTGTTTTGTATTGTATCAGCACAGGTGGCATCTCATTTTTCTGCATTTTTCTTAGCTGTAGGTTTTCAAGGCACTGCCAGGTACCCTGCTATCTTCAAAATCAAGAAGCGTGTTCATCCATCTGTCTAAAAGTCCCATTTTTTAATGTTGTTCATGTTGGAATGGGCAACAACTGGATAAGCATTTTAAATGAGGAAACGGACAGTCTATCACAAAAATCAGGACATTTTCAGAAACCTACTTGGAAATTCTACTCCTTTTTATCTATTTTAGTCATTCTGACAGTAGTTAAGATGATGACAATTTTCATGAGAAATGTTTGTTAGGGAAGAAAACAATCATAATTCCTTTTTACCACATCTATTCTGTGGAGACTGCAGTTGCAAAAAGACAGATGGCAAAAACCACGTCTGCTCCTCTGAAAACATGAGGTTTCTTAGCATTTGTTTAATTAAATACGGCTGCTTCCACAGCTTCTGAACCGATGTTTTGGAGAAATAAACTCTCTTAAAAGAAAAACTTATTCATTTCATTTTATTTGCACAGTTGCTGCCAAGTTTTCCAACACACTCTCTTTCCAGAGCTATAATAATATCCAGGAGAACTCAGAAAAGTATGTGAAAAATGGATTGACTACAGAGCGTTCAGAGGAAGGAGTTGGGTTCAGCTCTGGGTGCTCACTAACTCATATTTAGCCCTTGCTGGTGGCATTTACAGTTTGCCTGATTTCTAGCCATTGGAATGCACGCTCTGAAAAATCCAGCGATGAGCATTATGATGCTTCTTGGAGGGATTTAGTGGATTAGAGTAGAGGAAACAGGATTTGGGTTTCTGGCTCTGTTAGTAATTGTGTGACTTCAGACAACTTACTTAGCTTCTTTGTGCATCCCCTGCCCCCACACTGTTTTTTCTTTTCAGCAATGAAAGGGAGCAGTGAAAAATGTAATACTAACATACACTTCAGAGCTGACAGAGGTGAATGTGGATTGATGCTTTATGACATGTGGCCTCTTTGTGATCAAAATATAAATGGAAAGGAGTGTGATTAAGAAGACCTAATAACTAAGAAGTGATCTTATGTAATGTGGTCCTTTTGTTTACACTTTCAGAGAAACCTTTTATTGTATGCTTCTCTGCAATGTTGAACTTTAAAATTTCAAAATTCATTTCAGTCAGCTTCTCATGGTTTATAGCCACCTGAACCCTATAAACTGAAAGTATACCTCTTAAAAGAGATACTTTTCCTTATTATTTTTTACAAAGGTTTTTATATTGTTCTATTGCACTCACTCCAGACAAATTTCACTCAGAGGAAACTATCATAATGGCTGATCTGTCAAAAGAAGTTTTGTTTGGACATGCATTAAGGATTCAACTTGATGTTTTCATAAAATACTGTGCACAATAGATCCAGTCCAATACCTGCTTTTAGCAGATGTTTAGTTCTAAAAGGGAGCATTCGTTTTTGTCTATGGAAAGTTAAGTACTTGATTATTGATCAACTTGCAAGTGCATCCTGCTTTTCACTTTGTGATGATTTGTTCCTCAGTTTGCTGTAGCCCCAAAGCATTCGCACTGAATCGAAGGTGTGGAAATACACTTATACTATATATTATAATGTTTATAGTTAGGGGCTGTGTACTTTTCCTTGGTCCAGCTCAGTGCCTTTTACTGAACCGTGATGTTTGTGGCTCCCAGCTCGACAGGGCTGACTCCGTGTCCTGGTGTCACAGTTGGCGCATGACCCAGGCATCACAAATGAAAGTGCTGCTCTATCCTTTACTTATGGCGACTGGTTCAGAGGGTGTGTTATCCTACCCAGGCCAGTTATACTCAGTTTGGGACAGAGAATTTTTTTTTTTTGCTGGCACTGCTGTGCTGGTAGAATGTACGCGCAGAGCTAATGTTGCCCATCTTTGTCATCATAACCTTTTCATTCTTGTAGAAGGACATAAAGACAGCCTGCTAAAGAGGTATTACAAATGACTAATAAATATTCAGTCTTCTTAGTAATCAAAGCAATGCAAATTAAAACAACAATGAGATACGATTTCCTTTTAAATTGGAAAATGACTGACTAATTGATGAATTAGATGACAAATCTAAGCGTTGGAAAGAATGCTGTAAAATGCTCAAGTTTGTCGGGGTAGGAATTTCATAACTTTTTTGAAAGCTATTTGAAAATATTTATCAGTATTATGTTTTTTATCCCAATTGCTAGGAATCTATTATAAAGAAATAATTCTAAATCCAGAAGAGATTTGGGCACAAAGGCAGGAACAACTAATCCAAAGAGAAGAAAATATCAAGTAAATTGGAGCAGATACAGCTGACATTTTAAGGTCAAGTGAGACAGCAGAATACAAAATTGTCAGCTCATAGTTCCTTAATGCTATCTATATGTAATATAATTATAATTGATTTATTGTAATAAGATCTGTCTCTATAATAGTTGCCTTTAATATATATATTAAACAATGACTTCCATGCACTTTTACTGTCCTGCCCCCGACATGTGAAGCGCTGTTGTGTGGTCTCGGCCAGTGAGACCTGGCAGCGGAGGTGAGCTCGCCTGCACTGCAGGCATCGCGCGGCAGGTTTGTTTGTCCTCCTAGGGGCTCTCTTCCTGCCACTCGTGTGTACATGGTGAATAGTTTTGCTTCAAAATGACCGTTAAGGTGTAAGTAGTACTGGAGCGACTGTTTCCAAGCGTCAATATTAAAACTCAAGTTTTCTGAAAGTTTGAGGAGTCTTCAAGGAAACGGTAGAGGCAATAATAAATAAAAATAACATGAAAAAGGGGTGGGAGATTAGGGATTTGCGGAAATCCTTTAACCTTCTGAAAGTAATATATAAATATGACCGAATTTAGTAAACTGTTTTAGGCTGGAATTTCTCTTTTGTTGGCGGGTAAACAATCTTTGTGACTACACGATTTGTAATACATAATAAAAAACAATAAAAACTCTACATAATACATTCATCATATATAATACTCTAGTCTGCATTATAAAAAACATAATTTGTAAGGCCTAGTGCTAAGTAAAACTGTGGAACCTCATTTAAAAAGCAGGCGGGAAAGTGCCCTTAGAGGTGCCCTAGAAGCTTTTACCTTTATGCCACAGTCTTTCTCTCAGCCTTATCATAGGGCATTTGCTACTTAATGTCTTCTTAAGTAAAGTCAAATTGAGATATTGAATATTTAGCATGAATTTTCCCATTTTTAAAAATATTGTGCTATGCAGATTTTAAATGCGACTATCAGAGCACCTTCTAAAAATAATGGAGAAGTTTCCTGCCTTCAGGGGACAAGAAAGGACAAATATAAACCTACTCAGGCAGCTTGGAAGGAGAAAGAGAGGACAACCCCCACCCCAAACCACCCACAATCTGCTCCCCCACCCTTGCCCACAGAGGCAGGTGCATGGCAGACCCTCCCAGATGCCCAAGGGTCTCCTGCGGGTGGCCAGACAGTAACTGTTTTTGCTCCTTCCAGCCACTACGCCCAGACAAGGTGCCTGGAGGGTGGGGGTGGGGCACTACCCTAATCCATAGCAGGTGGGCAACCCCCAAGGATCTTTAAACCTCAGGGTCAGAACATGCTCGGGATCTGATCGGGGCAGGGGAGAGGCTCGCCCCCACCCAGAAGAGTGCACCATGGGGCTGTCCGCCCAGGGCTAGGCAGTGGCCACCACTCATCCCTCCCCTCCGACCCCAGTGCTGTGTCCAGGCTCAGGCCAGCAGGGGAGGGCCACAGCCATTGTGGGGCAGGGGAGGGGGAGACTGACTGGGGTTTGGGGTGCCGGAGAGTAGGGGAGTAGACTGCTAGAACCCCACCTGAGGAGATGGAGGGAGATGGAGGAAGGCCAATCAGATGGGAACCGACGGTCAAGATCCTGGCACATATGTCCCATTGGCCCATTACACTTCACTCACGACATTTAAATCCAAAGATAACATTACTGAGAATTTTAAGACAGCAACCACAGAGTATTAAATCCCAATTTGGGGGCCCTTCTGAGGGCCTGGCTCTGGGTGACCACACTGGTTTCACCGGCCCTGTCTGTTCAAAGGGGGGCACCTGGGCGGGCTACATTGTAGCAGTCTTCCAGTTTCAGGATATGCAGTTCTGGTCTAGGTCACATTTCTCTCTCCCCCTCTGCAAGCATATGGAGTTTAAGATTATACAACCCAAATTTAGTGCTTATTAAAAAAACATTACCCAAATAAAACCCACTGGACACTATTAGACCCTTAGCATGGACAAGATTCATGTGAACATTACTTATGAGGGCTCTGTCTCCCCACCTGGTTTGTTAAAGCCTTCCAAATGGGGAGACAGGACCCCGTTTTATACTTCATTAATCCCACCATCACCTTTACGTTGCCCAACATGGTACTTAAGTCTTCTGTTTGTGATGGTGATAACATGGTATGTTGTCTGCTCTCTCCCAATGTTTAGAACAATAAACACAGCACTGATCTATAAGAGTTTGTGAATTCACTAAGGAAGGAATTGAGTCACGTGAGTTTAGAGCTGGAAGGAAGATGGGAATCACTAGCGGGGTTGCAGTACTGGTCTAGAGTCACACAGCTTATTACCGACAAGTCCAGGATTACACCATGCCTCCAAATTCTCACTTCTAGTGCTCTCTATCATACGTGATCCTCCTACTGCTACGATTTTAATTAGCACCTATTTTGAATCCTCACAAGCTCAGAGCTAGTTGTACTACACACAGTGGGGAGATGACTTAATTATAGCTGAGAAATAAGAACCAACTGTGGGAGTTATACGTGTTAGAATACCATTCATTAGCAACTTGAGAAGGATAATGAGAAAAAGACAGGACTTATTCACATATTATAAATAATACTGCTATTTGTATTTTCCTGTCAAGTCTATATTGCTTCCATGTAGTCTATTCTTTGTGGCACAGACATGGAAAATGTAAATTCCAGACCAGCTTCCCTCCTCATTCCCCACCTGGTTGGCTGTCTTCCTTCACTGTCCGTAATGCTAATATTAACACTAATCTGCTCCTCCTCAAAAGATAGACCAGTGGATTTTCCCCGCTTAGTCAGGGCATTTTAACTCAACACCTTTTTGCTGAAAACCTATACTGTGGTAAATACTGCAGAGGACATAAAGCTAACGGAATAAACACCGAAACAAAACAACCTCATTTTCAAGGAGTCCAGGAACAAGGAAAGGGGACACCAGGTTTATTTGCTACTTTGTTTAATCCAGGTCACTGCTGCCTCTTATTATGACTAATCAAAAGTTGAGGTGTAATAGAAAAAACAAACACCAGATGGGGAAGCCGGAGACATGGAATCTAGTTCTTACTCAGCTTTTAATTAGCTGTATGACCTTGGGCAGGTCACTTAATCACAGTAGATCTTCATTTTTTTTTCATCTCCAAAATGAGAGGTTTAGATGGGAAATAATTTCAAAGCTCCCTTCAAAGTCTAAAATCCCTATTTATGATTACAATATATTTATGTGAACTAAGTAATCATCTAATTCATTCCAGATTATGCCAAAATTAACTTATAATTAACTGACGTTATCCTCACTCTAATTCAGAGCACTGAATAAAATTGAAATTGCAAATTGAAATAAAAACGAAACAAAGCTTTTAGTGTTGGTGATGTTGGCAAGAAAATCAGTAGTTAAGGTTCAAATGACTACTATGTATTGTTTTTGTTGCCTAATCCATAGTTGCTGAGGAGGAAGGCCCTACTGTTTCCCGTCCTTTTGTTCTGCTTGGAGCTACGAAGCATGCGCGCACACACACACACACACACACACAGATACACAAATTCTATTTAAGGACGGAGGAAGGTAAAAGAAGGCATTTTGACCCAGAGCTCACAATTCACCTATTCTTTGCCCCAAACGAGGGTTTCCTCTTTCAGCTGTGGTTAGTCTTGACTTCTGTGTGGGGCATTGGGCAGGCTGGTACATATGTGTATACAATTTGCCACAGATCATGCCCAGAAGCCCCGACAGCTAAAACCTGTGCTTTGGTGGTCCTGACCCTTAGAACCCAATTTGACAGGGCACAGTATAGGAGAACTCACATCCTTGTAAGTGTCCTCAAGGTTGGGTTTTTTTTTTCCGTTTTAAACATTTCAGCATATCTTTGCTTTCCTTTGATTCTTCTGAGGTTTAAGGGTGGTCACTGGCAGAATTATACAAATACAGTGTTCACAGCTCAGCAGTCCTTGGATCCACATTTGGAGTTCTACGTGGGTGGCACAGGAATAAATGCCAATAAGGAGCCAGGACAGATCTGTTAACAGAAATTAAATGACTTAGGATGCAGTTCTGAAAGCTTCCATTAAAAGACCCGAAGCACTGAAAAATTATAATAGTAGAAAAAAATCAATAAAAAAATTGCTAATAGTTTGACCCTAATCTTTTCAAAAATATATCTTTTTGTATGACCAACAATTAGTGTGTTTAATACCTTTAAAATTAGAGGTAAGGTAGCCTTTAGAATTGTGTTTCACTTCACATTAGATTTTTAAAAAATGAAGCCAGAAACAAAATTTCTCTGTGTTTCTACTGTGGCTTGGGGTTGTGGAAACAGATTGGAAGATGAGAAAAATATTAACCAAAACATAGCCTATGAAATACAGCCTATTCTTCTAAATTTATATCTTTCAATAGGATATTATCTTGCTGCAATCAAAATTAATACCACTGAATTCAGCATATCGATTTAATTAAATTTCCAGAATCCTCATTAGCACAATATCAATGATCTGTGCCCATCTTTCTTTTTTCAAAAATATTGAGCTTGGCTAGCCTACCATTAAGGGATAGCTTGGTTAAGATTCTCACTCAAAACTTATAATGATCACAATATCAATGATCTGTGCCCATCTTTCTTTTTTCAAAAATATTGAGCTTGGCTAGCCTACCATTAAGGGATAGCTTGCTTAAGATTCTCACTCAAAACTTATAATGACTGAATAATTTGTATTACATATATGTAAAATATAGATTTTTTTTTCAGAAAATAGTCTCAGTTTTAGCTTTTAGGATAGCAACTATTTCAGGTTCTGCTTCTGTCTGGTTAGAGGCAGGATAAATATCTGAATGTATAGTAAAATAATTAGTTTTGAATATTCTCCTTTAACCGTTGACTATTAGAAGTAACCTAGGTTGAGGACTGTCCCACCTGGTTGTCAGGCCACCCATGCTGAGCTGCCACAGAGCCTGATTTCTATATCAAAGCAATATTTCTCTTCGGTAGTCACCATGCCCTGCAAGGGTTGGTACTAAATGATGGCCTCAGACTGGGCTTTCCTGGGACATGGCTGTGTGTTCTTCCCTGCCTCGTTGCTAGGCTGATTATTCCCTGGGGAAAAGCTATTTCCAGAGAGATTATAAAAGACTTGCTGCCTGCCAAAGGAGGAATTTTGAAAAGAGGTGTGGTGCTGGAGGAAATGGTCCTGACCACATATGTTCCCTGAGATCGCACAGCGAGCAAAGCTCATAAAACGGGCCCTTTGGAGAGATGTTTTCTACGGTTTCTGCCACTGAAAAGCAATGGGGCCTGTCCCTGCGAAGTTACAGACTATATTTAAGATAGGAAACAGCAGTCTCCTCTGCAAATAAATCACGGGACGGGTAGGGCCTTTCACATATTCTTCAACAAGTCAGAAGGTAACTGACGTTTAATTGGAATCAAGCAACTTTATTGAGTCTGTTGGAGTTTCGCTAGAGGAAAGTCTGCTCATCAAATTATTATCCATTTCAAGCAGCTTTGACTTTTTTAAAGACCTTCATGAAGATGAACTGGGCATGAGGAAATCAAGCCACAGGTGACATTTACTGAACACTTTCCATGAGAAAATTATGTCCTGTTGGCCTTCACAGTCTTCCTAAGAGCCACATAGGCTCTTTGTAGTTGTGAAATCCGAAAAACTCAGGTGAATTGCATAAAGTCATCCCTTATAAACAAGTTGGAGCAAGGGGCAAATAAAGACTAAGACTCTTTAACTCCAAACCCTGTGGTCTGTATGCTAAAATCCTCTGGCAGCAAGACCTCCAAGTCCGAAATACCCCCTTTCCCTCAAGGCCCCAGCAAAACTAGGTAGAAGGCTCTATTTTTGGTGACAGTTCTAATTATCTATTCTGTGTAATAAACTACCCTAAGGCTAAAGATAACATATCATATTTCATGGTTTCTATGAGATAGCAATTCGAGAAGAGCTCAGCTGGGTGGTTCTGGCTCAGAATTTCTCACCTGGTTGTAGACAGGCAATGACTGGGACAGTAGGTGGCAAGGACATCTGGAAGCCGACTGGTCATCTCTGTCTGTTTGTAGTATTGGAGGTCTCTCCCCGTCGCCTCTGTGTGTAGGCTTAACCTGAACTTCCTCACAGCATGGCAGGCCTCAGGGCAGGTCTCTGGGCAGGTCTCCGGGTTAGGGCATCTCAGGGCCCGAACACAGTGTGTCAGCAAATTAGGTGGAAGCTCTACCTGAGACTGAGATGTAAGAGAGACACAGCTCTCGGCTTCTCTGATTGCAATGCTCTTGTGTGGACCCCAGTTTTTAAATGTAAGGTTGTTCTGGGAGAACATGTCATGTGGTAGGCCTCTCATACAAAACTGGTGCCTTGGACTAGTGGGACATTGGTGAAAAACACCACAGGTATGCATTCATGTAGTATAAAGTGACATTTAAGTCTTCGTTGGCAAGAGAAAGACAACATGAAGAATGGCCACATTTTGGTGGTACTTATCCTAGAGAAACCATACCCCATAACCCAAGTTTCCAGTCAGTAAAGGTGATGCTCCGTGTATCCTGTTAGTATAGACCCTTAAGCGGCATAATATATTGAAAGAAATCCAGACAGAGCCAGATCTGGTGCAAAATCTCCTGCAAAGTTTATGGTGTGATTAAGGGAGACCGTTGCTCTTAACGAACCCCATTTATTTGGAAAATATCTATATTAATTAGGGTACAGGCTAAGTTCCTCTCATAAAGAGATTTGAAAATACAGTGGTTCGAATGAGATAAAATTTTACATTTTCCTCCTATATCAGTCCAGAATTAGTTGGCAGATTAGGATGTGTGCTTGTTCTGCTTCATGAAATAATTCAGGGATTCGTTCCATCTTGTTAGGTCAGAGGGTGTTGTCATCTTCAAAATAGGCTCAACAGCTTTATGCTGAGCATTTGAGCCTGGGCAAGGGAAAGATAGACTAGATAGAAAGGGATTTAAGTAAATTCCTTTTTTAAAGGGTTTGATGCAGAACTTGCACATGTCACTTTTGCTCACATCCCACTGGCCAGAAGTTAGTCACAAGCCTCTGCCCAGATACATAGAAGGCTAGACGCTGTGATGTCTGCTTGGCAGCCACATGTGCAGCTACAACGTGAGATTTCTGTTTCTAAAAGGGCAAGTGAGGATAGTATCGGGGGACAATAAACAGTCCGTCACAAAATTATCATGGAGTTACAGAATCTATTTAGAACTGCTATGAGGAGGGATAGTTACACTGAAGACATGATGCTCTCTTCACTTGAACTCTTCTCGTCTGAGCCACTGCAGTCCCCCTAGCTCGAGTGTCACTGGAGAATGCCTGGACTATAAAAGGGGTCTGGCCGCAGGTCCAAAAGGAAAGGGGCCAGATGGCCGGGTTTACAAGGCAAAGTTTTACTCTGTGGTATTTCTGAGACAACTTTGTCATGGACAGTGTTGAATAAGAAGTCAAGAAACAACCCCGGCTGGTGTGGCTCAGTGGATTGAGCACTGGCCTGCGAACCTGAAGGTTGCCAGTTTGATTCCCAGTTAGGGCACATGCCTGGGTTGCAGGCCAGGTCGCCAGCTGGGAGTGTGTGAGAGGCAACCGATTAATGTATCTCTTGCACGTTGATATTTTTCTCCCTCTCTTTCTCACTCCCTTCCTGTGTCCCTAAAAATAAATGAATAAAATCTTTAAAAAAAGAAAAAAAAATCAAGAAACACATATCTGTTGACCACAAGGAACATTGAGATGATCCTTGCTTCCTAAGAGCACAAAGGCTACTTGGGTGGACTCGGTCTTGAAAAGTTGAAGAGCAGTGAGATCATAAAATAACAATTTCACATTTCTTGGATTACCTGTTTTGTGCTCTGTAACACAAGAGGACCCTAGGACCCTTTGAAGGTCCATCCAAGCATCTTTATTAGATGGGCTGCCTTATGCAGGCAAAAGACAAGGAAAGCCAAAATAGCGTTGCACTGTAGGAGGAGGAGAGAGAAGATGTTCTAAGAGTGTGTGGACAGGGACTGACAGCCCCCCAATCCAAACCATCTTCCTTCTTAAACCCACTCATGGCCAAATGAGTTTTATAGAGAGAAGCACATGGAGTCCAAGGATGCAAGGCATTCTGGGAGTTGAAGTCCTCTTGCAGAGTTTCCAAAAGAAGTCTATGTCCTTTCTCATTGGATGATGGATAAAATGGAGGAAAGAAGGAGGGCTTCAGGATAAAAAGACAAAAACAGGGAAGTGAGAGCCATATTCTAGGACTAGCGACTTAGGCCTATTGACTGGACTGAAAAGTTGTGCAGAAACGAGAGTGGGAGGAACACGGGCTCTGCTCTGTGCTGGAAGAACTTCGAATGTGCAGTCAAGAAAGCTCTTTAATGTGCTGTCTATTGTACCAAGGAGCAGGGTGGGCTTGGCAGCAGATGTTTTTAAATAACATGCTACACCTAGACAGTGAAGGAGCACCACTTAGCTACATTAGAATTTCAATGATAGCTGGAAGTTGATAATCACAGTGGTTTCTTCTGGAACCTGGGGCGTACACAAAAGTCCCATTTTGAAGATCTATATTTAACTAGCTAAGCAGCTCTTACAGACTGTGGTCTTTGAGTGTTTGATCAGTTTCTGTTTATTCTGTCTGACAACCCTGATCCCGCACAGTTTTCTTCGGGGCTTCCTAAATAGGAGTGTCTTCAAAAGGGGGAGGAATGGGGGTTCACTGACACCTCCCCAGGCCTGCCCCTGCCTCAAAGGAGTGTTGGGGCTGGTGTACCATTACTGGTTTTTGACACAAAGCCACAAAAAGATGGACGTGAGGCCCGTATCTTTGTGTTCTGACGGCTGAAGGTAGTTATGCCCTCTCATCAGGTGATACTACTTTCACTAAAGATGAAAATAAAATGATAAAAAGCTTGCGTAGAGTAATTCCACTCTCAGTGACATCAAAAAAAGGTGGAGAATAAGGAGAAATTTAGGAAAGGAGGAGGGGTAAAAAGGAGCCTGCATTTCTAGCACCTTCCCTAGATTAATGAAGAGCATTTAGCTAGATATTAGTTTGATAAAAACATGTATGTATATTTGTACATTCCCAATGCCAAGCACAGGGCCTGGTACATAGGACATCCTTAATAAATTATACTTAATAATTGAATTAAGTAATTTATGTAAAATAGTTGTGCAACAAATATCAACACGAAAAATGATTAATTACATATGCTCTTCCTTGTAGTATAGTCTTCTTTGTTTGATTTTGTTTTAAACGGTTCAGAAATTCTGAGGTGGAGGGAAAAGAAAAATTGAAAAGTAACCTCTAATTTCACTTTTCAGAATATTGACTTCTAACATTTAGGTGCATTTTTACAGTCTTTTTTCTATGTATATCTTTGTTCATATATAAATTTTAATTTATTTAAACCAAGGACATAACCTAGAGAACAGAAGCATAAATTAAAGAATACTACATGGACTTGCTAAGTTATATTCTCTGGCGTACACCTAAGACATGAAAAGGGTAGGCAGACATATGCCTGTATCTATGTGAGTCCCCATCAGCTTATCGCACGTATATGGAGACTGCTGTATCCACACACACACACTTCGTATTATACCTGTGCTCCTTTTTGCTCTTGATATTTAGCACCATCCAATTAAGGTCCAATTAATATCAAATTAAAACAAAACAAGAAGGCAAACAAAAACTCACAAGGTTTTTGAGGCCATTCAGCTTTCTAATTTCAATAGCTGTTCAGCATGTGCCCATCAATCCAGCGTGGCCTTCTTCACGGAAGCTTTAACAAGAGAGAGAGAAGCTAGAGACCTCTGTATTGATTGCCTCCCTGTTGCTTATTTTGCTAAGACGTGATTCCAGCCTCTGAAATTGGCTTTTAGAGGAGCCTCCAGGCCGGAGATCTATGGCGAAGATAGCACTCTGGCCAGCAAAATATTTTAATATGTTGGCATCATATAATTGGACGCTGCCCTTGTTCTCCATGAGCCTTGGAAGGCTGTGCACATCCTTGAAGAGCTCTGAGTATCCCTCACTCTGTCAGTATGCTGGGAAAATAATGGGCTTTTCTTAAGCATGCTATGAAGTGTTCTATGAAGGACACTTATTGTGCATTTGGGATGTTTCCTCGTTCGTTTTCTTTTGCTTTCCTATCTCCTGCACAGGAGGCAGTACGGTCAGGCACCGGGAGGGGTAAGGGCGGCTGCCCTGTGCTCTCCCAAGCCCTCCCCACAAGCCCGGCTGCCTGGGCTGAAGCAGCCACACAGAGAGCTAAGGAAACTTTAAAAACTTAATTAAGGGAAAAAAAAAAAAGCAAACAAAATAATATTACAGTGGATTTACTGAGTGCTGCAGCCTTGCCAGGGAAACCGCAAAGTCTGCATTTATATGTTTCTTATATAAGACATATCTAATTAAAGCAGGAGACGGGACTACAAGCTTTCTTCTAAGTTCATTTAAATACATGTTTATGTTGTGTTTAAATTCCCTGTGGGGTAATGTAATGCTGATCCCGAAGCATAGAAGCAACTTGATTAGGCAACTGTAGGCTTTCGTGAATACTTTTAGCCTTAAGTACTTAAGACTTACCTCCCCACCCCACACGACAGCCATCTCCTGAGGCCGGGCAAGCCCCAGACCTAAAACAATACTTCCCCCGATGGACTGATTTGCCTTCACTTTTGTAGTGTTTTTTTGTACCTGGGCTCTTTAACTCAAAGCTTATTATACTCCAGGCTTATTTCTGCTCTTGATAATTTATGTTATCTTTTCAGGTGTTATTTTTATTTAAAGAATAGTTGTTCTCTTTTCACTTCTCACATCACTCCTTTTTGACAGTAATGAAAATATTTTAAATTGGACTTGAATTTGGAGAAATTTAAAACATTTACAAGTTTTATCCACCAAAATATCCACCTTATTCATATCCGAATAAGAAGTCTGGGGAAGCAAAGCGTCATTCTCTGTTTGCTTATGATTTGGATTTTGTTTTAGGGCCTTTCTTCTTAAGGTGTGCTCTGTGGCCCCGCAGCCTCAGCATCGCCTGGGAGCTTGTCAGCGATGCAGAAGCTCAGGGCCCTGCCCAGGCCGCCGGAATCAGAGTCTGCACTTTAATGAGATACCCAGGAAACGAGTGAGCACATTACCATTTGAGAAGCTCCAACTGGGGGTAAATTTGCTTCCCGGACAAATCATTCTGGGATTCGAGGCCCATCTTCTTGAGCCATTGTATATAGATTCTCCGGTAGGAAGAATCCTTCCTCCGGCACCTTCAGCAGCCTTTTATGGATGCATTTGGAGCCTGCTAAGTAGAATACAAGTAAAGAATCGCTGCATAAGTTTTTAAGTCTCTCCTTTAGTTTGGTCTAAATTTAATTTATAATGATTCTGGACTATAATTAGGTATCTTAAAAACGGATTTATTTTACATTTATAAGCATCTTTCGATTGAGTACTTGTAAACAAAAAAATTTCTTTGATGTCATACACCTATATATGGCGGAGTAGATTCTCTGTAGAATGTTTATTCTGCCGCGGTTGTTGAGAAAGTGTAGGTTAGATTTATGTTCTTCTTTTTAAAAATATTGTTAATAGAGATCTAATTTGACCCAACTTTGAAATGTATATTTCATTACTGGCTGCATTTGTTGTGACATTCTTGAGAAAGGCTATAATCCCATCATATATCCATTTTTAAATAATCTCATTTGCTTAACAACATTACTGGACTATCCAAAAGGTCATTTGGGGTTCAACTAAATAAAGTAATTAAAATAAATTTATGATTTGTTCTAAAACTTGAGGCTAGTTCTAAGACTGCTGTGCTATTTGCTGTTATATTTTTAAAGAAATACTAACCATTAATAAATGTAACCATTTATTGCCAAAGTCTTATTTTATGAAGGAAGAACAAATGCTTCTTTGTTGAAACACTCTTAAGGCAACCTTGAACATAATTTTTAAGAAGTTATTATTCTGGTTCAGAATAATGTAGTTTCCAGAATTATCCGGGCCCCAACTCTTCATTCAGTAC